>JAKUCV010002334.1:131716-231081 GCA_028386065.3 Turnera subulata
CTCGTCTCCTCTCTCGGTTCTTCTTTTTCTTTTTCCTATCATTTATTTCCTTCTCTTTATTCTTGACTCTGGCGTTGATGGTTTGTCTTCGTCTATGGATGACCACTGGGTTCGTGAGTGGTGGCGTGTGTGTGTGCAGTTGTTGGTTTATGTCGGCGGGATGTGTGGTTGTTGTTGAAGGAGGTGGGTTCTGTGTCGTTGTTCATGGCTGTGGTTTGCTTAGGACCGTCGTGTGTATTGTTGGGCTGTTTGTTTGGCTCGGGTCGGGTTGTGTTCTTGGCAAGGAATGGTGGCTAGGCTCTGTAATGCTCACAGCGAGGTTGCGAGTTAATAGCCGGCAGCGTGTTGGTTGGGCTCGGGTTCGTGCTGCTCAACGGAGGCGAGCCGTTCTGGAGAGTGCGACTTGTGTCTCCCGGTAAGCAATTCCGACGACCTGTGTTGGTGTTCTATTCTCCTTGTTGTTTGTGGTCATGGATCTAAAGTATTAGCTGTTGGGTTGTTGTTTATGGTGCTTTGACAGTTTGTGGAGAACGTTTCTTCGTTCTGTAGTTCTGGGGTTCTTCCGGCGAAGCTTGGCCGGAATCCGGCGGGTCGGGTTACTTTTCCGGGGAGGCTCGGGTACTGTTCCGGCGAGGCTGACCGGAATCCTGCGAGCTCGGGAATTTTCCGGAGAGGCTCTGGTTGCTGTTCCGACAAGACAATGTTTTTCGGCATTACATGGTAATTCTCGGGTTTTGATGCGAATTTCAATACTTGTACAATCATGTAGTGTAAATGCATATAATCGGTGTATTGAAATAAAATGGATCAAGTGGAAACCGGGTGTGGGGAAAGAGTGACGCGTGGCCGGTATATATCCGACGCACATAATATCCTTAGGCCGGAAAGGTCGGGCTCGGGAGCTCGATTAATGTGAGTAAGTGAATGGGCCGGGCCTAGACCCAAGTTATGTCACGTTAAGGGTATACGGGCTTTAGGCCCAAGGACTATTATGGATACGGGCTAAAGGCCCAATAAAGAGTAATTAATTTAAAATGGGCTTTAGGCCCAGTGACTTTAATTGATGTGGGCTTTAGGCCCTGTGAACCGTTAATCGAGATAAATAATTGAACTTAAGCGAACATTTGGTCTCAGGCTAAGTTATAGGATTTGTCGAGCTAGGATCATAGACCTATCTTAATTGGGCTTAAGGACTAAAAGATTTCATGTCGTTATAGTCACGGCATTGACATGCATTCATCATGATTTTATGTGGACCTTATGTGTGGTCATTTTGATTCCAATATAGGATATGTTAAGGTGGAATGAGCTTCGGCTTCCGAGACAATGAATATGGCCAAGGTGAGGACTTATAAACCTTTGTATGCATTACTGCCTACAATGCTCGGTTAATTATTTTGGAATATAAAGTGGTGTTATTTGTTTGATCCTTAATGCTGTATGCATGCTTGCCTATTGTGCTGTTGTTGCTATTTGCAAAGTGAATTATGTTGATGTTACCTATGACGTGGTGTGTCTGATGATGTGGCCTGTTTGTCTGATGTGTTGTATTGTGCCTGTCTAGTATGACTTGTTTGGTTATGATAAACACATGGGATATAGATTTGTGGTTTGTGTGGTGGACTATAGGCTGGGGCCCGGATTTGAGATTAAGATGTTAAATCCACACAACGTTGTTTGACAATAATGTATGGTACCACTCTTAAAGAATAAATGAGAATAACGAATTATAATAAAGTCTATTGTGGGGCTGTTGACCGGTTGGTTCGAGCGGGAAGTAATACCCCTCGGGATGGCATGCGGGTTTGCATGTGGGCCTGTGATGGCCGGTTCTACCTCCCCCTTTCTACCTCCCCCTTTCTCTCTGTCTCTCTCTCTCTATGGATATGTTTGGGCTTCGTGCCAGGTTTATTGGGCTTATGCCTGGTTGTCTGATCAGACGGGACCGAGCTCGACGCACACAGTAGAGGGCCCTAATAAATACTTAAACCTAGTAACAAGGATAATAGAATAAGTAATGATAAGTGATGGTTTGTAGTCTGATGATGTCTTGCTCTGTGTATTGTGGTTGTTGTTGTTTGATGCCGGTGTACTTGTAGTTGATTTGTTTTGTATATTATTGGTTTATTTGTTTGCGGTGAGACAGTGGTTGGTCTCACCCCCTCACGGTTTTACACAGGTTAGCTGATCGATGATCAGAAGAGCATATCAGCAGGTGGCGGTGCTTTCCTCTTCTCGGGTCGGATCCATAGAGTTCACTGCATACATGTTATCATATGTATAGTCTTCCGCTGCATACTCGTTGTTGTGTAATTTGTTGTACAATTGTTCATTGATTATGTTGTTTATATTGTATCCCGGGTAGAAGGGCATTTTGGTCACTTCACATGCTATACATTCTTTAATGGATGATTTGGGATACGGGTGTCCCGGGAATGATAAGGGCAATTTAGTCAATCCATAATTAATTTATAACTTATATTAATAAGTTGGGACACGGGCGTTTTAGCGGCACAAGCTAGAACGTCCCTAAACTTGTAAGCCGAACCACACACGTCAACGTAACAAGCAAGGATTATAGAATAATAGAGAACAACGTATAAAGCATAACCAAGAGAATAAGAATTGGGAGAATACTCGTGATATTATTATTAGAAAACCCTAACAACAATACACATGCCCAGAGACTCCCCCTCATATCTATTTATAATAAACACAAGGCACTCTCCTAAGGCTAGCTTGCCCTTTCCTACAAGTTAGGAGCTTGCCTTGTTGTCCACTCACCAAAACCTATATGAACTTGGATTAGTTAGGCCCAAGAACATAAAGACTAGTCCAAGTACAATTAGGTTAACTACTCCTAATAATAATCGGACTCTCCCCATACTAACAAGGCTGATGCGCAACACCCGGCCCATCCCGCACCATGGACTTCCCAGGCTGTGACATTAAACCTCTTGGTCAGCAAAAGCTTTGCCAATATTACAAGCCCCTTTGGTGTTGGATGTAACGGGATATAATGGGATGGAATCAAATGAAATCTTCATTAGATTACTTCTAACCAAACGGGGTTTAGGTCGCCAGTATAGACAAACCAGGAAATTAAATGTTACCTATAAAAGAGTATTCTAGTTCTGATACAAAACAAGTACTCAAAGTAAAAGTAAAGTATCAACCAAAGTGTATCTTTATTAGGGAATTTGTGTCGGTTACAAGTGAGAGAATATGCCCCATTACATGAGTTTTTGCCTTTTATTTGCCATTCTCAGGTGCCCTGGATCGCTCATGTGCAGCCTCTTTTCCCAATGTGATGAGGCCACGTGTGGCTTCCTCATTAGTCACTAGTGGATTTCTGGCGATAAGGTTGTCCATGAGCTGGGTCGGATCTGATCTTAAGGGGGTCTTCACTGTTTAGGCCTAAGCTGTTCGTCGCAAAACGTGCTGCAAGTGTACAGCGTTGCTGTAGTAAACAAGGTCGAATCATAGGGACTGGAAAATAATATTGTCCTTAGCACTTCTCAATTGATTAGACTGAAAATAGGTAGGAAAATAAATATATATCGAGATGTGGAAGCAGTGTTTGTAATTAATAAACTAAATAAACAATAAATAAAAGAGAAATTAAACCGGCAGTAAATTAAAGCAGAGTAAATCAACTAAGATCGAGTTCTGGAGGTAAAGAAAGCAGTGATGGGAGACCTAGGTTTTCCGGGGTTCACTACAGCGTCACTGTCGGACTACAAACCCGTGTTCTGGTGCTTTAACTCGCCTATCTTGAAGGGCAACCTGACCTAAAGTGTTTATTACTATTGTCACGTATAGAAACAAACCTACCCTAGTTCCGAACAGCCTGCTTTCGCCAGTGAAGTCTTTCCTAGGGCGTAATGTCGCTGTGCTAGGCGCTGTTACCCTCAACTACCCTAAAAACTTCTTTCGACAGCAGGTAAGGTAGAGGTTTGATATAGAACGTTCTGAGTTCCTAGTTTCACCGTTAGGTCCATCACTAAGTCGTCTATGGTAGTGTTTATGGGTGATCAGGCCGTAGACACTGTTAAGCTCTCTATATCCAATCAAGGTAGAAACGAATCAAAGAAAACTAGAAACTGAACTATAAACCAAACATGAGTCTATAACTATATCCCTTGAACCTAGATAGAAGATTTAGTTCATGGAGAAATAAAGGAATAGTAAAAACATGGTTGTCGACATGACAAGAATAAAAACCTAGCGAATCACTTTTCTTCTAATCTTTAAAAATTCTTCTTGCCGACTTCTTGTAGTAGATAACGTGTGTCCTTAGGGTTTTATCTCTTCATATTTATATAGCCTTCAATTAAAAACCCTAAATCTTGAGAATAAGGAATCTTCATAAAAGTGGCAAAAATAAACTTCTTTCCAAAGAGGGAACTTCCAAATGCACCGACTTCAAGCTCCTAAGATGTAGGAGAAATTCATCAAAAATAAAGTTCTGATTCGAAGCTTCATGCTAACAGCATTGCAGTTGGCAGTCTGGACCATTTGTACTAGCAACAACACTGCTGAACTAAAAATCGCCAAATAAGCTCCAAATTGCACCAGAATGCACCTGAAAGCAACCAAGGATGAGGAAAGGTAGTTTTGATGGTAAAAGAAGTGATTTGATACCTAAATGCATGAATAATGGATGAATAGTGTGAGCTGTAAAATATGCGTAATTTCATGCACATCATAAGCTTTCAGGGCCCATTGGCCTATTCTATATCAGGTTCCGCTCAAGGTTGGTTTGTCCAGTGGGCTGAGGTAGCAGGGATTCATGGATAAATTATTGGGTGCGCAGCTATTTGTGGTTACCAAAAAACACTTTGATTTCCAACAACAAAAGAGTGGAGAAGTAGACGTTATATTGTTTGACATTACCGTTACCCGTAGCACCACCTGGTGGTTCAAAACTCTTTATCCCAGTTTTCCTTACAATGTATGATGTGTGTACTGAGTGCATAAAAAATTGTAAAGCTTTCAATAACAGAATTTATTGATGCCCAAGCTAAATGTAGGATATATAAAATCACCCAGCACAAACGACTCTTCCATTTAATTTGAAACCTCACATAATTAAACTAGGGGAGGCGATATTCGCACTCCTATTTATAACTGCACCCCACTCCCACTTTTTTATTATGGATAGACAATCATAACCCCATTACTTCCAGATAGGTTTCTTTAATTAAGTCTCTCTCCTCTTTCTTTAGCATCCTTTGTGAAACACCCGTATCCCAATTTATTAATATAAAAGATAAATTAAATATAAAATGACTAAATTACTATTATCGTCCCCGAGACACAAAAATCACCAAGCAATACATTTATTATGTAAATACTTCCAACACCGCTGAAAATATAAATAGCATACTCAATCAAGCCCGAGCAATAACATTACAATGAGATGCAACGGAAGGCATATATATAAACATATAATCAATCAATCACAAATATGCATGCCGACTATGGATCCGACCCGAAGCTAAGTAGGCACAGTTATCTGAACGCGTTCCTGATCCTCGATCAGCCAACCTGTGTGTAAAAGTGAGGGGTGAGACCAAACCACTGTCTCACCATACAACAATAAACCAATAGTATACATTTACAAGTCAGCTACAACCACATCGATACCGGACAGTCATTGCCACAATGCACAAAACAAGCAGCCGTGCACAACACCGATATAACTGTTAGTTATTATACTTAATTGGATTATCAGTGATGAAAGTTTATTAACGTTAAATATCATATTATGTTTTGTGTATTTATTATTGTGAGTCAAGTCTTGGTAGCACATTTGATCAGATTCGGGTGTGAAACCCAAGTGTTGTACCTCAGAAGGGGTAGATTTTGAGGCATAAAAACCACCGATAAATCTCGAGTGGCTGTCGGCTCCCTGAGGATGCGCTCAGACATACGTAACTGGTGCAAGTCTTCCAGGGGTGCACCGACCTTCCCCTAGGGTAACCATGCTAAATCGCATAAAATGTCCCAAGAGGTACCAACCTTTCCCTCAGAACTAATGGTCAACATCACAGTAGAATTTAAGCGTTTTTTTCTCAGTTATTCTTATATGGTTCTGTGTGCCATACATTATATTTATTCAGGGATGTGTGAGATTAGTGTGTTATTCTCTGTCCGGGCCTCCGGCCCATAAGTCCTCACACAAACACCAAAACATAATATTTTCTATAAAAAAGTATTTCATGTGTAATTTAGGCATATGAGAGTAAACAGGCACATAATTCCAGTCATAGTAAATCTTAATTGTATTACATAGTGCAAACAAAGCAGTAGCACAACAGGCATACATGCATACGGCATTCAACGCCAAACAAGAATTCCACATCAGTTACCATTACCATTATTTCCAAGTGTTGTAGGAAGTAAGGCATACAAAGGTTTATATGTCCTCACCTGGGCCATAATAATTGCCTCGTAGAATGAAGCCTCGTTTTTCCTCGACATTCCGATGTGCATAATAACCTACGAACACACACATCACATAAGAAGTTTACTCATGACAATGAATAAATGCATGCAAATGATTTGATCTTAAGTTTAAACCGTAACACTAGGCCCGATACTAACAGACCAGGGTCTAAGCCCAAACAATTTCCTCCAATTTCGAAATCCCGTTATAACCTAAGTCCAGATTATAGTTGATTGGGCCTAGAGTGTATTATCTAAATCTCCAAATTCACATTAGGCCTATAAGCCCATATCCTTAATAGTCATTGCCCTAAAGCCCAAACACATACTTAATATAACATTAATTTGGCCTAAGCTCGGCCCGCCACAATAAACAAAACAATTCATAAAACTCGAGCATAGTCCTTCCAGCCTAAAAATACTATGCACGTCGGTAAGATTCCGTCCATGCGCCACTCGGTCGCTACACTCGGTTTCCACTAGTACTTGTTTACATTTTACATGATGTCGGATTTCAATGCTTCAATGATGCAACCAAACATAGTTGATTTAAGGCCTCACCACTAATTTGCCTGAGATCACGTCTCGTCGGTCCCGCACTGCCTTGTAGGATTCCGGTCAAGACCTCGCCGGGAAATTCCACAATTTGCCGGGAACATTTCCACATAATTTGTCCAGCACTAGAAACCATAACTAGCCCTTAAACTTGACTTAACCAAACACACAAAACAACTAAACGTATTCACTACAACCCAAAATTGCCGAATACACCACAACAATCTGCCCAAAATCCGAAGATCAACCAACATTCAGACCAACAATCCTCAAAATAGATATTTAATGGCAGAAAGGAAATTGGCATTAAAAAGTCACTAGATCTCGTTGTTCCAAATTGGATCCGAGCTTCCACGCCTCGAATCCTCGCTGAAACTCGCAATCCTCATTGCCCGAAGTAAACCAAGCAACAAACCACAACCGGCCTAACAGCAATCGCCGACCACCAACCCGAAAACACCCCGCCACCACAACACAGCCCGTCCGCCAACAACCGCGCGCACCTGCAGCCATCAACGAAGCAGTCACACAACACAAAACCTCATCAAACCCAATTCAGTAACCCACAACCTTAAACAAAAGGTAGATGAAAGGAGAAGAGAGACAGCGTCTCTTACCAGCATGGCAACGACACAGAGGCGGAGACTCCACGCGCAGGCCCCCTCGTCACAACCCAGACCTAGTCTTACATCCTTGTTATGCAGGCTGCGGTGGCGGTCGTTCAAAGAGGAAGAAGTCACAGCGGCGGTGGCGTGAGAAGGAAGGGAATGAGGGTACAGTGCAAGCGAGAAAGGGCGATGGGTTCAGGGAAGAGCGAAAAAAACGAAAAGAAAGAAATAAGATAAGAAAAGAAATAAAGAGATAATGAGCTTGTGGGGATCGATGACCGATTGGGGGAGAGATTAGGAGATGTAACTATTGAGAGCACGATTTGGGGAGGAGAAAACGGATGGAATCGTGAGAGAGAGATAGAACAGGTTGGGTGGCAGAAAAGAAAGAAAAAGAGGGAAAAGAGAAAAGAAAAGAAAGGAAGAAAGGGTTAGGGCTTTGACCCACTCAAAGACAAAAGGACATATTTTTTTCTTTGGGCGTGGTCAACCTGCCCTCAAGTCAACCTTACTATTTGTTTTCTTTTTTTTTTCTTTTCTTTTCTAACCCCAAAATGATTTAGTTTAACCCAAACTACATCAAACTTCGTTTTACACCCCAAGACACGTTTTATTTACAATGAAACCCGACCAAGGAATCAAACCAAAATAAAATAAATATTTTCCAAGGAAAATAATTTAATTTTCTTGACCAAAAATCCAAAAATTCCTTAAGGGTAAAGTTGGAATAAAATTTCAAAAATTTCGAAAATTCATAGAAATATTTAACGAAAAATTTGGGGCGTTACAGTTCTACCCCACTTAATAAAATTTTATCCTCAAAATTTCGAGATAAGAAATAGAACAGATGTGAACACTACTCTACCATAAGGGACTCAACTGTCCAGGTAACCTCATTTGGAAAATGACAGCTCAATCTAACCCGAACCTTAGGTTCTATGACTCAGAGAGACTCGATGGCGACGCATAGATAGTAGTGTGATTTTGAATCAACGGTGGAAGATTAAATGGATCCTCGGATAGCGAAACATCCACTTCCATTGATTGGGCATGTTGAATATGGCTTTTATCTGATAGAGCGGGTTACCGGGAGGTAGAATGATAGTCGTCCGCTGTTGCACTCTAAGTATTGGCGCCAGAACACACACTGTGGTTCATGCTCGTACACGGTGGTTGGGGGGATGTCTATTCCCAATCTAACGGATCATATTGGGACTCCATTACGCTTATTTCGCACTTAAACCCTCTAACAGATAGTGAAAACACATTGTTAATGAACTATTTGGATGAGGTCAATATGAGGATCTCAACAACATCAAACCTATCATGCCTCATGGAGTCAGGACTCCAATCCACAAAAGCCCCGAATTTTGTAGCCAGGACCTTAAAGAACTCAACAGACCAGGCACTTAGGGGTGTATCTTTGACTAAGACCCAACATAAGTAGTCTATCGCTGCATCACCCACACTTTATGGCCTAAATTCACGAAACAGAGACTCCGCAGCATGATGCTTCCACTCTACAGCTGCATGGAGATCTTTTACGTCCTAAAACTTGATCAGGCATGAGACGCCCCCTATCGGAATCACCTTTTCGACCTTAGGAATCATTGATGACATAAGGGCTATGATGCTAGAGTATGGCAATCGAGACTTAAGGATTCCTATGGCACAACGATTGAGCCAGGCAAGGCCAACATTTTTAGGGATAAAGGCATGTTCCATAGACGGCGTAAAAAATGAAATCACTAGGGCGAGGGCCTGATACCAGCCGACACCACATAAGCGAACATTTTGTCACCGAGTTGTCCATCTGATGCTGGTTCGTTTTCTGTATGTACGGAGCGTTGAGGCAACACAGTAGGTCGTTTAGAGATGGACGAACCACGATTTCTCGCGACATTAGCCACAAGAGCGACTCCATCACCTTGCATAGTATTAATGTGCTGAATAAGAGTAGCCGCAGAGATGTTGTTCTTGATTGGACAAAGGCGTAACAGATATCGGCCCTATCTGGTTTCAGAGGGGTAAAAACGTCCATGACATCATCAAACCTGGACATCAGCAGGTGGAGATTTGTGGGTTCCCACCAGGTCGGGATATTGGCAACATAAATAGTGACAACCGAGTTGTTGTCAATAGCACTCTGAATAACCTTTCTGCTCCATTTGAAAAAAGACAATTGTTTGGGGTTCCTCGCTGATGGCAACATCTGAAGGGGTAAAATCAGTATTTTGTGGATAGGTAGGGTTCGCATGAAGGGTAGGGGTACCAAGCGATGGTAATGGGTAAGGATGGGAGTGAGGGTGGTGCCTATGATGAGGATGAGGATGAGGTAGGATACCACCTGGAAGACCAGGGGACATAGGTTAAAAAGGGAGGGGTTGGGAGCGCATAACTTATTTATTTTACATTATTTATTTTTTTTTAATTTTATTTAACCGCTAAACAATACAATATCTCTATAGATAGGGATATAGCCTATACAAACAATGTCAATAACTCTATAGTAGATTTTGTGTAACACTTTTTATCAAATCATCATATATTTAAATAGAGAATTTAAATTAAGAAAAATAGTTATCTAATTAACTTCTTATTGAAAACATATTAAATTATTATTGTTATTTTTATTAAATACTTTATTAACTTTAAATTTAATTTCATAACTTTTTTACTAATCAAATTTGTTATAACTTTTTTGGACGAGATTCAATTATTTCATACATTTGTACAATACCAATTAAAAATTCATGATTAGCAATTAATGATTAACTATGATTTATACTATAATTTTTTAACTCTAATTTTTTTCATTTTTTCATAATTTTTTTTTGGTTTATTCACATTCTAAAATTATATTTTATTGTCTTTAAAAAATTTTATAACATAATTTTTCATATATGCACTCGATTAGCATCCAAAAATTCGTATATAAACTTGACCCCTTCTCAAAAATCCTGGATCTTGCCATGCTCATCCAAGTTAGTAACCGAAAGTTGTTGCAATGCTATATATATATATAGGTAGTGCTAAACTTATCCAGAAAGTGAAATTGTGTTTCACATTCTTTCTTTTGGCTTCCTATCTGCCACTAATCCGTACATTGCATCGTGCACAAAAACTAAAATCTAATTTAATATTGTTTATGTTTCCTGAAAAAACTTAATATTGTTTATTTATTTATTATTTTTATTTTAAAAAAATTATATTATAAATTATTATACTAGATGCGTGGCGTAGGAAAAATAGTTGAAACAAAATTTGTAGGTCCAAAAGTTCTTAAGAGGGGAGGGGTGAATTAGGCTTTGATCTTTTTTCGAGTTTGGTTTCTGTTGAAACCACGCAACACAGATTTGGTTGCTTCTGAAACCATACACTAGAGTGTTGTAGCGAGATTTGAACAAAGAACAGAAGTAAGGAAGGGAAGAGAGAAAGACATAAGCAATTTTAGAGTGGTTCCCCCTCACCAGGTATCTCCACTACCTAAGAGACCCTCCTTTAGGATTTCAAACTCTCACTATCCTTAGGTTTTTACAGGTTGAACCTTAATCTTTACAATTTACAAGCTTTTCTAGGCTAAGCTCAAACCTTTACAAGCTTTTCACAGGCTAAGCTTTAACCTACCCTCAAATCTAATCCTAAACTTGAGTTCCCAGCAAAACTAAACCAAGTCTTACTTACAAAACTATCCTTGAATAGATTTTGAAATACGCACAGAAAAATCGGATTAAAAACCAGATCAGAAACCACAGGTGTAAGCACAAAGTATAAACTCAGATTTTCTCTATTGGCTGGGATGATTCTTCAAAGGTGTTTTTAACACTCTTTTATAGCCTCTGTGTTTGGGAGAAAGTCTGCAACGGTTCCTTGATTCTCCAAGTTAATTGAGTTTACAATTACACCAAGTGGGGACCATTTACTTATGTCAACTTCTTGGTCACAAAGTATTGCTATTTCTGGAAAGTTCGGACCATCAACTTTGAGAGATAACATCTCCTGGAACATCTCTCTTACTTGCTCTTTAATCTTGACCGTTAGAGGTTGAGTTTTAATGTGTGTGAGGACCACTTAGCAAGTTGCATCTCCTTGGTTGCAAAGTGTTTCCATTTTTGGCAAGTTTGGACCACCAATATGGAGAGAACGTTTTCTGCACGTTTTTTGAATCTTTTCTCTTACTTGTTCACCAATCTTAGCCCTTGGGAGTAGATGTAAAATGCTTGGGAGGACCACATGCAAGTTGCAAAAAAGTTTGATGGTGACAGCTCGTTCTGATGTGATAGCAATAAAAACCATCTGGCATGGTTGCAACAAGAACCATTTCTGTATGGGTTTTTTAAAATCATACTTCCTCCTACAAACTTAAGGTTGTTTGTTAATCATCAAAATTAATTATATACCATGACTAAACATGATTAATTTATTAATTAAACTTAAGAGGTGATTAGTCCAAGTTTAGGCTAACAAAATTAATGATGAGCGTATAGGAATAAGACATTAGAGGGTTATTCTAAAAAAATACACTAAAGAGTTTTTCCGTCTTAAAAATATAAAAAAATCGCATAACTGAAAAAAAAGTTAAATTTTTTTATAATATCTACACTAACATTTTTTAAAAAATAATTTATTTTATTTAATTCTCTATAATTATATGTAGAATTCCTATTAATCAATTAAGAGTCCTTCATATTTATAAATTTTCTTTTGAGAAATGAAAACCAATGTATAAGATTTACTTTCAATTTTAAAAAAATAAATTAGAGAATAAGGCACACATTTCAAGTGAATAAATTATAAACAATTTTATCGTAAAACAACTTGTAGCTAACCAATAAATTAGTGTGGAGCAATTTTTTTTCATATTTCTAGTGCATGTTTTGTTTATCTTTTATTACTTTTATATTCAAGAAGATTAACTATTCCAAAATTATTAACATTCCGAGAAGATTAATAGATTAACCACGATGCCTTTCAAATCTAAAAGTAAATCTTTACCACAATTGGTTTTTCATATTTTGTTTTTCCAAAATATTAGATTTTGTAGATATGATTGACTCTTAATTATTACAAATTCAATGCATAATGATAAGAAATTAACTCAAAGGAATCATTTCCTTGATTAAAAAATATTAATTTAGATACTCATGCTAGAAAAAAAAATTCTCGGTTTTATTTATGAGAGCATTTAACCAACATTAAAAGTACTCAATAGTTTCTTGATTTATGGAGAGAAATATAACATTTAACCAACAACCATTAGAAAACATTGGGTGTACGTTACCTTAAGTTAGTATAAGAAAAGTAGCTAATTTATTTTGGAAAACATTAATTTGAACTCAAAAGACATGAGATCCAAAGTTTTAAAGTACAAAATCCCAAGCGGATAGCTAGTGAATTGAGCGAGAATTAATGGAATCCCAAGCGGATTCTTGTGTATAAGCATACTGCCCAAAATTACAAGATTTAGACTAAAAACGTATATGTTAGACAATTATTTCCAATCATTGCTTTCCATATTTTGTGGGGAAATTGGCCTTTTCGTGTTGCCATTCCCTAAGAAGGCATATTTTCTAGTCTATATATAATACCATCCCTGGATTCTCTCTCTTTCAAACAAACAAATTAACCCTACCTGGCTTCTTGCTATATAAGATAACACTTCTATTGTTTGTTTTCTTTAGTTTGCTAAAGAAGTATTTGTTTGTTGACTTTCCTTTCGATCCCAATTCACGTTCATATTTGTAGTCTGTAGAGTTCACCAATTAATCATGACGTATTTGAAAAAATTCGTGGTGCCAATCCTTGTTTTTCTTGTGGTGGTGTCAAACGCATCATCTTCTGCTGCTAATGGAGGAGAGTCACAAGTGCCTTGTTACTTCATATTTGTGGAGACTCCTTAGCCGATAGCGGCAATAATAATGCGCTATCAACTCTGGCCAAAGTAAATTACCCTCCTTACGGGATTGACTTTCCCGGTGGCCCGACAGGAAGATTCACAAACGGACTGACTATAGTGGATGTGATTGGTAATATATACGTTCCATATATAATTTCAAGTGTGATATATATGTTTTTGATGCTACTGTCCATAAAACTACATCCATGTCTTTTTTTTTTTGTCTTGATATCTATGTGTTTTTGTATAAAACAATCTCATATCCTAGTCATAAGTTCATAACTGATCAAGCCAACCCGGATCCATCTTTCTCCTCTTTTTATTAATTTATTTAATATTCAATTAAGGACGTATTTTTTTTTTTTGGAGCATTTAAGGACGTATTTAGAAGAAGGGAAAAAAATAAACCATATACTATGATATAGTGCTTGTTAATTTGGTTTTGTTTGTGCAGCTCAACTTGTGGGGTTCAGCCAAGCTATTCCTCCTTTTGCTACTGCTAAAGATGGTGATATAACGAGAGGAGTAAATTATGCATCTGGCTCAGCTGGAATTCGAGACGAGAGTGGAAATAAATTGGTAATGATTAAATAAACCATATACGTTTGTGTTTTTGCAATACTGTGTTTTCCTAGTACTTGGCACTTCATGCAATAAGTAGTTGTACAAGTGAAGAAATAGCAATCTTTAATTAAGAGTTTAATGCTTTGCATGCATCTTCGCTGCAGGGTACCCATGTCAGCCTAAACAAACAGCTAGAAAATCATCGTAACATAATCTCACGCTTGGCTAACATCATGGGGAATCAAACTGATTGCTTACTTAACAAGTGTCTGTACACAGTTGGGATGGGCAGCAATGACTACATTAACAATTATTTCTTGCCTCAATCCCCAGCAAGGACTTTGTTTAGTCCAGATCAATACGCCGCAGAACTTATCGACCAATATTCTCAGCAAATCAAGGTTAATTACTTAGCATCTTTCTCTCTATATCCTTTTTTTTTTCTTTATTATATAGAATATATTGTATTTTATTAGGAATTTTGCCTGTCTAATTAATAGTTTTCCCTCACCACAAAATCTTTTGATTTCAGTCGCTACATGATGCTGGAGCAAGAAAGATGGCATTGTTTGGGCTTGGACTAATAGGCTGCACTCCTTTTGAAATGGCATCAAGTGGAAATAATGGCAGTTGCGCGGACAATATAAATAGTGCAGCTCAACTCTTTAATGGCAGGCTTGTCTCACTTGTTGACGAACTCAATAAAGAGTTGGCTGATGCTAAGGTCACCTACATAAATATGACGGGGATAACAACAGGCGGAGATCCTTCGCGGATAGGTACATATATATCCATCTTGCTTATTCTGTCAATCTAGTGTAGTCTACTTCATGTATGTAAAATCTTTAACTTAATGAAGTCCTACTTAATTAATTTGCAGGTATCAAAGTTGTAAATGCAGGGTGCTGTCCAATAAACAACGTTGGACAATGTGTTCCAAACTCGATCCCATGTCCCAACAGGAACGAGTATGCCTTCTTTGATGGTTTCCATCCAACCGAGATCGTAAATAAAGTCAGCGCTGCAAGATGTTATAAAGCTGATAGTCCTTCTGATGCTTATCCCTTTGACATAAGTCATTTGGTGCAGGGATAGCTTTGGGAGAGGCAGGACATGAGGAATTTGGGAATAGGGTACCAAATAATGTTGGTTGGTTATAGCATTAGGCTACAGTAGGATAGGAGAGTCAACAAAGGACTTTTTGTTGCTTTCATTAACAAATGGATGGTGTCACAGTCTAAGCATGTTTTTCATTACTAGAACTGCGATTAAGATCTTAATTATATCATTTGACTTGAGCTACAAACACTTGATCATGCTTGATCAAACTTTTTTAAAAAAGCACTAATGCACTTCCGTTTTAGTCCTCAAGCATCTGCTCTCTGAAAGAATAAATAAATTGGAACTCTGGGGAGGGCTGACTTAGCGACACCATAGCATCGAAATTTGCTTCTAGTAGCTACTACAGTGTGTAGATCATAAATCATCTATGCAACCGCCACAACAATTATGTAGAATCATAAGCTTGAAGGGACTGGTGAATATAATATTCATTAAAAAGATGTAAACAAGAGTTCTCCTATTGCTGGTAGGAAAAGGACAATGAATTCAATCAATGTCTGGCGGCGCTACCCATCTAGTATAAATACATTAACCATCAACACACACTGTTTTCATCAAAGAAAAAAACACACACCGAACCCATCATCACTACACCTTTTCAGACCAGGAAAAAATCACACAATGGATAATTGTGACTTATTGTGCAATGCCTATGGTAACCCAGAGTGGGAGGAAGAAGAGGGGAGCTTAATAAGGCCCGGCATGGAAGGAAAAGTAGTTGTTCAGCATACCCCGGTGTTGGAACATAATTGTGACATCGAATCCTATAATGTTGCACCCACCACACATGAACTTGACGATCATCACGAGCTTATGTATATACCCCGCGGCTACAGGTTTATACCGACGGATTCTCAATTGATTTGTTGCTATCTTTTGCCGCGGATTATGGGTGAGCAGCTACCTTGCTCAATTATCAAAGACATCGAGCTTTACAGGCATGATCCTGACCAGCTTCCCATATGTGAGTACTTCTCTTTCTTTACTTTTTTTTTTTGTCGAAATTACTTCTCTTTCTTTACACTGCTGCATGAATCCAATATTTGTATTAAAGTTTTTTACCATCTTTGTATTAGACCTCAAAGTTGAAAGTCATTCCTATATTGAATTTTGGCTTGTTTTTATCCTTCAGATTTATAGATTTTAACTTATTTAATCCTTCTATTCGCTTCCATGGCCTATTTGGAAGGATGAAAATAAGCCAAAATCTACAAGGACGCATTTCAAAACTAATATAAGGATAACTTTCAACTTTATGGTCTAACACAGGGATAAAAAGCTTTAATCCGTTTATATTTGCTAGTACTATGTAGTATATGTGCCAGTGTTATCAAACCCGGCCCGGCCCGAACGGTCGAACTCGGTTAACCATGACCCGACTGGGTCTCCGGGTTAATAACTCCTTCGTTAATTTCCAATTGAACTGCGATTTGACCAGTATTTACTGGTTCGACCCCCGGTCCGGGTTTAATAACACAGGTATGTACATCGGGGACTTGACCACTAGATTGAAAAAATTGCAGATACATTCAAGAATTACTGCAGGGATGACGAGGCATTCTTCTTTGCCTATATAGAGAGAAGATACCCAAAAGGAAAAGTGCAAAGGCGCACTACACTTAGTGGTTACTGGAAGTGCTCCGGTGCGGAAAAACTTGTTCAAGATGAGAAGAATGAAGTTGTAGGATACAAGAAGACTTTGGTGTTTTATTGGGGGAAGACATCATCAGCAACAAAAAGCAGATGGATCATGTATGAATATAGGGTCAATCCACAAGCTTTCACAGCTACTGCTACTTCAATGGATGAAGGCGTTCGAGCTAGGATGGAGAGCTATGTGGTCTGCAAAATCCGGTACCCGAAGACACATAATTTCATCAGCAACAATCCAGAGAGCTGAGCATAGAATACTATAGGTTTTAGCCCACCAAAATATAACACCATACAGGATTTTGTACCGGCTCTAGATAATATATATATAGAGTAAAATTTTGTAAGCAACAATACTTCTAATTGACTTTTCCCTAGTCAGGCTAACATATTAACTAATAGTAACTAGACTTCCAGTCTTAATATGTATTCCAGCTTCCCCACTCCTCTATTCTGTTGGAACACGCAAATGACCTCGAAGTTATTTCTGTGTTTTGAACTTGGATTATTGAGTTAAGGCTTTACTAACTTGAGCATGCAAAAGATCAAACTAGAAGTCTTCACAAATCTCAAGACAAAAAATCTTAAATAGTATATGAACAATACTTTAATTGTTATAAATAAATTATGGTGAATGTCATTGTTACCATCTAGTAAAACTCTTTTTTACCATATCCGAATTTACCCCTGGTAAATACTTTATCCATACACCAAACTTCTACTTGGAATTATCTCTTTGACTAATTACCCTCCATAATTCCATTTGTCCTAATCCTAATATCATCTTCCTTTACCTAACATCCCTTTGATTTTATCCTTTTAAATTAATCATACTTATTTATTTTTATCCTCCCATTTCCAACTATAAATACCCATTCATTCCTTCACTTTCATACACTTACAACCCACCATAAACTTCACTCTCTTCTCATTCCATACACTTCTCTTCCAATCTTCCTCCATTTAAATTTATTATTCTCTTCTACATATTATTATCAAAAGTGTATTATTATTACCAAAGTTGTATTATTATCTTGATCAAGTTTGATCAAGTTTGTATTATTCCATCAAATAGTGAAAATCTTCCCCAATTTTATAACACGTTATCAGCACGAGTCTCTACTATATTAAGGCATTTATTTCTAAAATTTTTCTTATTACTACTTTCATTCTTTCTATATATGTTATATATTCTTTATTATTATGCTATTATTATTGCTGAAAGATTTATCGAGTAAGAATATATATATTTTATATTCTTTATTATTATGCCATTATTATGCCGAAAGATTTATCGAGTAGGTGTATATTATATCTATTATTATGCTTGTATTTAATTTATGTTTATATTTTTTATTTAAATTACAAATGGGCTCATAAAAGGCCCATTGTATTTAATTTTCAGTTATTTATTTTTGACTGTGCTAATTTATAAAAGGCCCTTGTTTATTTATTTTTTAATTAAGTCTTTTATTTATTTAAATTTTGGAATTATGTTAATTGAAGGCCCTTAAAATTTTCGGAAGAAATTTGTTATGGGCATTGAATGCATTTTAAATGCAAATTGTCTGGCAGACGCAATAAAAAGCGAATATACAGCTAAGACTGGATGTCTTACTGCCAAAAGATACCGCAGATCTTTGAGAAAAATTGAAGAAAGATGTTGTATGACCACCAGAAGGTGGATATTTTATGACCACCAGAAGGTGGATATTGTATGACCATCCGATGATGGATACTGTTATTATCTTGCTTACCTTGAAGGAGCAAGCCGGTATATATTGAATAATTTTAATTTATGTTTCAGTTTTATTATTATGTGCTATTTTATTTTATTTTATTTACTTTACAACATTTTATCATCGTTTCAAGAATAATGGCTCAGGCATTTGTCCTGAAGACAATGCAAGTTGACATCCAAAGGGGAGAATTATATGTGTGGATGTCAACTATTTCACATAACATGTGATAGTACAATCTCAAAATATAAAAAAAAATTAATACGCTCCAGAAGAGCATAAGTTTGAATATGTTCCTGAAGAACGCATGCTTTACTATGATGTAGAAGATCATATATTTACGCTCTGGAAGAGCTAATACTCTTTAAGAGTACAAAAACCCTCATTTACAGTAATAAAAGAGATTATTATGGATCCCGTTGAATTGACTATACTCTATTCCCTGAAGCGAATAAGACAGTATAATTAATTGTGCTTATGGCCCTGGATGAGGTTTTAATGGCAAAGGGAAAATATGCATATTATTATTGCATAATGGATCCATAACTGGAGAACATTCAAAGAGGAATTGTCCTCATACATAAGTTTATACAGATATTTATCTATTGGGTACAACATTGACTCTAAAACTCTGAGCCTCGTTGTTGATGTTGACCCTAACACTGTCGTTCCAGGAGAACCACATACCACCCATGTTGTTTTCTCCAGGTATCGCAAACCGATTCGTTGCAGGAAAACGGAGTGGGATTACACCATGATTTTCTCCTGCTTGCCATAAAGTCTCAGTAATCAGTACCATGTTGGGCTTGTACTGATTCTTCAGATCCCTTAGGGTGCGTTTGGTTCACAGAACGGGACTGGATTGGACTGGATGGGATTGGAATGGACTGGACAATTATACAGTCCAACGTATCGTTTGGTATGACGGACAATGAATTGGACTGTTGTACTTAATTATGTTTGGTTAGCTGTACAGAGTTCGGGACAAAATGCTGTAATGTCAAAATTACCCCTGATGCTGAAGTATTTGGTTAAGTATAGAGTATATAGTATTTTATGCCTTCATGAATGCGTAAAAGATATGTATGTTATATTTTAATGATTCATACCAATAATTTCAACATTTGCAAATATTTTGGCACATGAACAATGACGGAAAAAAATAGTTAGTTATGATTTCTCTATGTTTATTTTAATTTGATAGAATAAAATCCATTATTCATCAAGTGGGAAAGTGAAGGTAAACTAAAATTGCTAAAATGTCTTCATAAGTAAAAGGTGTTGGGGAACTGATGATACCATAAATAGGAAATAAAAAGTACCACTTGAGTTCGAGATTAGTACCGACATTAGAATTTGAATTACAACTCTGTTAACAACTCCTTACAAATACTTGACAATGACAATGACTAACAATGCTAAGATGAACCCCACTGCCACTTTCACTAAGTCTATATACTTGACTTGTCCTTCCAATGCAACTCTTACGTCACCAAAATTGCCCTTCTGCATTGGAATATTTGAAGGCATGCTCGCTATTGCACTCAGAGTTGATGAGTTTTCGTCGAAAACATATGCATTTTCACGCGCCCACCGTTGCTCGCTTAGCACATACGCAACTTGTGCTTCTTGGAATGTTTTAAATCCTTTGAACTTTGCATGTGGAAACGCATCAATTTGTAGCTTAACCTCATCCCAATTGTCATACACGCCATTGCGTCTCCCATTATACACTACATAGTATTTGTACTTCCCCATAAAAATGACACCTACAAATTAATGAAGTAAAGAATGAAGCAATGAACACAGCAATATCAACATGGAGGCTGCCTCATTAACACCAACAATTAACACATCATAACTACTTCACAATGCTAATAAAATGAGCACCAAACACCCATCTAATGAAGCAAACATATTAAGGCAAGCAAACAAATTCATGACAAGCACCAAATAGATTACTGCTTGCAATCTAATTGCAAGCAAAACACTATCATTCCACCATATCATATATAACCACAAAGCCACAGCCAAGTACCAACAAGTACACATTACTTACAAAATACATCATGCATGACTTACTAGCCGAGAGTATCCAAAATTGCATGCAACAGATGACTAACTAAGCAGTTAAACATGTAAACTGCATCTAGGGTTAGATTCTAGCCCCTATGTAGTTAGTAGGCTACTGTCATATTTACCAAAAGTCATGTCTGCATAAAAAACAGCAGCACCTATGATATACCCCTAACAACTTTACTTCCCAAGGAGGCTGGCCACAAACGGCACCCGCTGCTCGGGTTCCAACTCCCAAAAGTAGTTGGCATACGCGGGTTCTTTCCCCATGGCCTTAATAACCTGTACCACGTCAGAAGTTGTGATCCCCATCTTCCTCAGCTCCTCACCCAAAGCACGAGGCTCATCCCTCTCTCTAATGGCAGCTGCAATGTCACCTAATTGCACGCCCGCCTTCTCAAACCCACTGCAAATGGCATCTGTGAGAGCCCACAGAGCCTCATTGGGCGAGGCCTTCCTCTTCTTGCTCCCATGCGAGCCGGATGCCATTGATGCATCAGGTGGTGCCGCAGAAGAGGATGTTGCGCCACCACCAAGTGCGGCACCAGTGGTGCCCATGCTGGCTGTGGGTGCCTGTGGAGAAACCCCGGTTGTGTCTGCAACCTCCTCCCGTTGCATCCGCACCCCGGTTGTGTCTGCAACCTCCTCCCGTTGCATCCGCTCAAGTGCATCAGCAGGGGTTTCTGCATATTCCCCAGTTGCCCTGTCAAGTCCGAAGATTCGCTGCAGCTTCGGGAACTGAGGGAAGGCTCTCCCACAAACGTACTCTCTGCTGGGATATTTCTGAAAGAATAGATAGTGGAATCTATATTATTCAGTTAGGGCAACACACATATAATCACAGGAAAAGATATTGAAGCAAATAAAGCAATCTTACCTTCATAGGCCTCCAGGATGTCCTGAGCATCCACTTCAACACAGAACTTCTCAGAATTCCAGCCGAACCCACTGGCGTTAGCCATGTCTGCAGCAGTACAGAACTTGGCCTTCAACCTTTTCATCTTGTTGCGAACATGGTTAGCGGTGAATCCAGTATTGGGGAACTTCACATTCATCCTGGCCACAATCTGGGTGATGGTACCAGGTCTGAAGGACCCAGCGTCCACCATCTGGCCCTCAACAACCATCTCCTCAAGGATGTCCACAAATGCATCGACCTCTACCTCAGACCACACCCTTCTGTCTGCCATGCGTTCACTAATGCACAAGCATACGATGAAGCATACACTTCCAACAAATGACAGACACATTAAACAATCCATCCAACAACCATAACGCAAACACTCAACCATTCCACTTTATATGGAAACCAGGTCAATAGACACAACAATCACTATAATCAGCAAATCAATAAGTCCAACAACCAATTACACAATCAATCCAATGACAATACAATCAGACGGGAAGTTCACTTATTGTTTAGGTGACAATTATTAAAGCCGCGGGAAAATTTAATACACGTCATAGGTAAAATTGTTTAAATGCAACATACTCTGGGCTAATTGCGAGCATTGTTTGCTCTCCAATCATCGTACATCTCCTGTGCTAAGGCATCACGGCTTTCAGTCCACTCTTGAGTTGGTTGGACGCTATCAATATACTGTGGGGGCTCATCTGCATCATCTCCATCATTGGTGGGGTCATCATTCGGCGTCTCCTCTTCCGAATCAACAGCCATGGTAGCCCTAATGTAGTTATGCAGCAAGCAACATGCCATGATGATCCTACCCTGAATTAGAATTGGATAAAAAGATGGGCCTCTAAGAATTGCCCATCTTTTCTTCAACAACCCAAAAGCACGTTCGATTACATTTCTTGCCATTGCATGCTTCATATTGAAGAACTCTTCACGGTTCCTCGGCATTCTTGTACCACTAGACGCCCATTCTCTCAGATGATACCTCACACCCCTATAAGGGGCGACAAAACCAGGACCATGGGTATATCCAGCATCAACCAAATAATAATTACCTAAAACATCATCACATGCTATATTAATTACACTAGCAGTTTAACATGTTGCATTTTTTTTATGAACTGGGTAATTTTTTGAAAACCTACCCCGCGGGACTTGCAAGCCATTCCTTCTCCCGACCACATCACGCAAGACCCTTGCATCAGTTGCAGACCCCTCCCATCCAGGAAAGACATAGATGAAATTCATGTCCCGATTACATACACCTAGAACATTAGTTGCTATGTGACCCTTCCTACTTCGGTACCTTGATTTTTGATCATCAGGAACCGTGACATCCATGTAACATCCATCTAATGCACCTAAACACCCCTTGAACCATTTCCACCTATGATCAGTGCACCCCTCCGGGACAGGTTCAGGTTTCACTAATAACTCATTCTGTACCCGAATCACTGACTTCAACACGTCATGGAAATTCCTACTTATTGTCTCTCCCGACCTATTGAACCTAGTCTAGAGTTGCCTATTTTTCTCATGGTGGGCTAAGATATTTGTGAAGACCACAACCTGCTCCTCAAGACATACCTCACCGTTTGACTTTAGGCCACCCTTAACCCTAACTAACTCACACAACCCAGCAAATGCATTCATGTCCATCCTAAGGTTGTTTACAGTGTCATAATTATTTGCCTTACACAACGAATCTATGACATCTCGCCTACTGGAGTAAGTTGAAAAGTCCTATCTCTCAAAGCTCTCATATTCTCATCTGTTGGCCCTACAGTATGCATGTATGCAACTAGAAATGCAGCACAACTCAACAACAGGTTAAGGTTCATCCTCCAAATCACTAACATCACAGCAGCAAGTAAGGCACGCTCACAATGGTCCATATTCAGTCTAAAAAAGCAAGCAGCACGAAAACAAAACCACATTACAGCTTGCACAATGACATACTGCTACGGCACGGACAGCATAAAGGCAACAACAACCAGCATGTAACAACAACAACAACAACCATGTTCAAATTTCCACAAAGATAAAGAAATGAATGACATACCTGCAGTAACCTCCAGTATCAGCAATGCTTCACAACAATACTTTGCACCTCCAACGTCAACACAACTAATATCTGTTTACACAAAGAGCAGAATTTTAGGCTCTATAACATGACACACAGAGAGCAATCGATGCATTTCCACATAAAAGACAGTTGAGCATCACAGGAAAGGATATTTGGTACGTGGCGTTGTGCACAAGCTCAGCCTACCCAACCAGGTGGGGGATTAGCTAGGTATGAGTTTCCAACCCATATACCGAATATCCATTGCCCATTCACAAACAAAATCAACACACAATGATGCATCACTGAGCAAATACCAGTGCACAATGAGATAATACATTGGAACAACATCGTCATATAGAGCAAATCATGCATTAGACAGCCAATTACACAGTCATTTACACAAATTAGGGCTAATTAGACAAATTAGGGTTTCAAAAAAATTGGGGGTGGAGTCTTAATCGGGCAAATCGAAGCAAAAGAACAATAACCCATAGCAAATAAACGCATCACACAGTCAACTACACAATCAATTTCAGAAATCAGGGCTAATTAGACAAATTAGGGTTTCTAAGAAATTGGGGGTGGAGGCTTAATCGGGCAAATCGAAGCAAAAGAACAACAACCCATAGCAAATAAACGCGTCACACAGTCAACTACACAATCAATTTCAGAAATCAGGGCTAATTAGACAAATTAGGGTTTCTAGGAAATTGGGGGTGGAGGCTTAATCGGGCAAATCGAAGCAAAAGAACAACAACCCACAGCAAATAAACGCATCACACAGTCAATTACACAATCAATTACAGAAATCAGGGCTTATTAGACAAATTAGGGTTTCACGGAAATTGGGGATCGACGCTTAATCAGGCAAATCGAAGCAAAAGAACAACAACAAACAGCAAATAAACGCATTACACAGTCAATTACAGAATCAATTACAGAAATCAGGGCTAATTAGACAAATTAGGGTTTCAAAAAAATTAGGGGTGGAGGCTTAATCGGACAAATCGAAGCAAAAGAACAACAACTCATAGCAAATACACGCATCACACAGTCAACTACACAATCAATTTCAGAAATCTCAAGGCTAATTAGACAAATTAGGGTTTCTAAGAAATTGGGGGTGGAGGCTTAATCGGGCAAATCGAAGCAAAAGAAGAACAACAAACAACAAATAAACGCATTACACAGTCAATTACACAATCAGTTACAGAAATCAGGGCTTATTAGATAAATTTGGGTTTCTCAGAAATTGGGGATCGACGCTTAATCGGGCAAATCGAAGCAAAAGAACATCAACAAACAGCAAATACACGCATTAAACAGTCATTCACAGGCATCTACAAACTATTAACCAAGCAAACTCACAGCCACGCACAGACCATTCAACCAAACATCATGGGTGAAGAGGAGAAGACATGCTACACATACGAAGTACAGAGAAGAAGAGAGGATTGAGGGGGAAGAACGACGAGAGGAAGAGTAGAGCAGATCGAGGGGTATAGAACTCCAGAGAGAAGGAGCATGCGAGAGAGAGAGAGAGCAAAGAGAGTAGAGAGGAAGACGAGAGAGTGAAGAGAGAAAGAGAGAGAGGAGACGTACCTCGGTGAGTTTTCTGAGAGGGTTTTTTCGTTTTTATACACCCTGTGCTTTTCGTCATTAGGAAAAAAGAGCGAGGGCAACGTGGGCACATAAACAGTTCTGTCCTTGGGACGGGACTCTATCCACGCATTTTCGAGGGGACGGAAAAAATTGGTTTTGTCCCAAATGAAAATCACACGCGTCCCATGTGAATAGTAAGCCCCGCGTTCCAAACATCCGCCTTTTGGGACGCAGTCCCAACGCGCCCGTCCCTGACCCCTGAACCAAACGCACCCTTAAGGTACGCACAAAATCTTGGGACCTTCTTACTACACCCCTGCAATTCCATAGTAGAAGTCGTACCTTAGGCCATGTAGGTGGTAACCCAGTCACCCTTGGGACGCTCCGAGCCATCATGGAAACCTGATAATAACTGCTTTGATTTAAAATTTGACATGAAGGCTCTAGCTGAAATTCTTGCAGTCTATTAGATATGAAAAACATAATAGAGTTAGCTGAGCCATAAAAGGAAGCCCTTAGATTGCTTTGGTCCTCTATGAAGAATGTTTCTTCCATAGGAGTTACAAAGAACCTAGATGAATAAAGTTCATCAACAAACACTAAACGAGGAATTCTCGCCAGATCATTCAGTAATTCCTCTGGCTGCTCATTCACCATGCTATAAGCTAACCTATTCCTTCTTCCTAGAGAGGCACCCTCAACAAAGAAAACAGTAGCTGGGGAAGGCATTTTTCTTGTCTTGTTGAGTTTTCTGAGTTTTCTGCATCTTCATGTCTCAACCGTCTCCCCTTCTTATAGTCTGAGATTAGACAGCTAGGTGTCAGTTTTTTAAATGTGGACTCTTTTTCTGTCTCTGAAAAGATCCAGAAGATTTTTCGGTAATTAAAAACTTTTCATTATTTGTCAGTAAACTCCAGAGCTTTTCAATCTTTGAGGTTTTGTTTTTCGAAAAGTTTGCCACTACTTTAATTATTGCTCAATAATTCTGATCTTTTCCGACATGAGTGGCAGAAATAAGCCTAATATTGACACATGTATTGCAGCCTGAAGCTAGCAATTGAGTAATTGAAACTTATTATATCCAGCCAGAAGCTGGAATACACTAGCCTGAAGCTAGCAATTTTAAGTGTTTAAATACACAGTTTGCACAGCCCGCAGCTGAGACCAACTAGAAGTTGGCTGATAGATATGTGATTTATAGCTTCTATGCACCAGTCAGAAGCTGGTAAATAATTTTCCTAAGTTATTATATCCAGCCTGAAGCTGGCACATAAATAGCAGCCTGAAGTTGGTACATGGACTTATTGTTTGGCATGACCGGATGGGCCATCCCAGGTCAATAATGATGCACAAAATTTATTTGGTCATTCATTGAAAAACCAGAAGTTTTACAATCAATGAATTTCCACGTGTTTGTTTGCTGCGAAATTAATTATACGGCCTTCATAAGATGAGATTGGCCTAGAATCACCAGCAAGTTTGGAAATAATTCAGGGACATGTACACGGACTAATAAATCCGCCGTGTTGACCATCTAGGTAATTTTTACGATGCATCGACTAGATGGTCTATTGTGTGATGCAAGTTGGCATTGTGCGCACTTATTTTGATGATTAAGCCACTTGCGGGTACATATCCCTACTTATGTTATTAGACTATATGTCTAGATAATGCTGGTATATTTCTTCAATGGATAATGTATATCATTGGAAATAAACCTAAATAGATCTGGGGGAATATTGATAATTGATTGCAGGACCATTGTTAATGAAATATTACTATTTGAGAAAATAGTATTTTATATGCAGCAACACTTGTGTGCATCAAGCCAACAAGTTATCATAAGGTCTCCCCATTTAATTGGTTCATGGTCACGAACCTAGTAACTCCCATCTTCGGACCGTTGGTTATACAATATATAATGCTCCACCACAGTATAGTAAAGATGGTCCTTAAAGAAGGTTGGGAATAGATGTGGGTATAAAAATCTCCATCAATTACAAAATAATTGAAACCATTGACTAACGATTGGAGATTTGTTAATTTGACGATAGAGTTTACCCAACATCAGGGGGAGAAAGTAAGCAGCTGGATCAAGATATTATTGAAATATATTATCAATATATAGTTGTTGATCCTCAAACAAATTAGTGTGATCCTGAAGTTCAAAAGATGATTCATTTGCAGGAAAATTGATATGCAAGTGCCAGACACATAAAGTGACCAAATCTTGTATACCAGCTGCAAATGCTCCTGTTCAAATTAATGTTCCAGAAGAACAAGAATAGTATGCAAATGAATCTAAAGTATGCAAGAAGCATAGAATATACTCGGTTCCAAAAGAAAACAAAATTCTCGATAGAGAGAAAGGAACAAAAGAGATAAAATGGCCCCAGTTAGAAAAGATAGCCTCCAGTAGAGGTTCATATTAAATGTCCTCCAGGAGAGGTCTTCTGACACAATTGATAAAGTTCCAGAAGTAACACAGGTATCTGAAATAAATGAAAATGATGAGATCTCAATTACAGTGTCAGGAATGTGATGGAACCGACGTGAAATAACCGTCGACGGAATATTTGTTTAATTTATAATATAACGCTAAATAAAATGAGGATCATGAACCTACATCTAGTGGTCAATGTAGGCGTAGAATGATTGGTCAAATTGAGAAACATGATTAAGGCTGTGTTAGACTCGCAAGTGAGGCAAGATATTTTCCAGACCTGTAGTCCGTACACAAGATGGTGTAGAACCAGTTGATTGAAAAATGGGTATTTGTGCAAAAAGAAAATCATAATAGAGAAATTCAAAGCACGGCTTATCGCACAAGGTTTTACCCAAACGACTTGATATTAATTGTGAGGAGATATACTCCCTTGTGGTGGATGCAATTATTTTTGATAAGTCTGGCATAATATGAAAAATTAGAAATACATCTAATAGATGCCCTTACAGCCTATATTTCTATGGATCCATATATCATGATGTATATAAGAGAATCCCTGAAGGATTCAAGTTTCTGGAAGCAACTAATTCCCGGGAATATACAAAATTAAGTTAAATTAATAGTTTAAACCAACTTGCGTGTGCATAGTATAAAGTATGTGCATGAATTTATTTTTGCTTATGTTGATAATTCATATGTGTTTTTGTAATTTAAATATTATTGGAACTCCTGGAGAAGCTTCCAAATGCCGTGCTATGATGAAAAATCTCATAAAGAATTAGATTGGTCCTGAAGTATCCTATCTAAGTGCAATTTATCTTGCTAGTAACATAAAGCCTGAAGCTTTTATTATAAATTTATTTGCAAAATATAATTTTGCTCTAACGTATTTATATTGGAATATAATATATAAATACATATTCTATTATCTTGGTATATGGAATTATTTTAACCTTGTGAGGCCAAGGTGCATCTAGTTGGTTTTGCATATGTAGGTCTTTTATTTGATCCACATAAAGCACAGGCAGATACATCAAGTATCATTGTGACCAGAAAACAAAGTATCGTTGTTGCCTCTTCAAATAATGGAGAAATTGTGTTCATACATGAAGTTAGCCGAGAATGTGCTTGGCTAAGATCGATGATGCAGCATAGTCAAGATTCATATGGATTAGTTAGCGAGGAAGATGTTCCAATGACAATTTATGAAGATAATGCTAGCTGCATTGCCCAATTGAAGGGAGGATACATCAAGAATCATTCAAGTGACATCTGGCAGATTTATTTACAAAATCAGTTCCTACTACAACTTTTGAAGAATTGATGAAGAGGATTGGTTTATAGAGGATTCGAGATATCAAGGGATGCCAAAATCAGGGGGAGTAGAATACGCACTGCACTCTTTTTTTCTTCACCAAGTTTTTGTCCCACTGGGTTTTTCTTGGTAAGGTTTTTAACGAGGCAGTACTTCCTAAGCGTATTCTATCTAAGGTGTAATGACATTCAAGGGGGAAAGTTATAAATAAATTATGGTGAATGTCATTGTTACCATCCAGTAAAACTCATTTTTACCATACCTAAATTTATCCCTGGTAAATACTTTACCCATACACCAAACTTCTACTTGGAATTATCTCTTTGGCTAATTACCCTCCATAATTCCATTTGTTCTAATCCTAATATCATTTTCCTTTACCTAACATCCCTTTGATTTTATCCTTTTAAATTAATCATACTTATTTGTTTTTATCCTCCCATTTCCAACTATAAATACCCCTTCATTCTTTCACTTTCATACACTTACAACCCACCATAAACTTCACTCTCTTCTCATTCCATACACTTCTCTTCTAATCTCCTTCCATTTAAATTTATTATTCTCTTCTACATATTATTATCAAAAGTGTATTATTATTACCAAAGTTGTATTATTACCTTGATCAAGTTTGTATTATTCCATCAAATAGTGAAAATCTTCTCCAATTTTATAACATTAATGAAGGAAAAGCTTCCAACAATTCCTATAATTTGATGTAATCTTCAAATAAATTTTAAGCATTAATACCAATTTGCCCCTGGTACCATGTTTCTAATTGGGTCGGTTTGGCATCCCAATTATCTATTTACGTTGATTTGGTGTCTCAATTATTGAAATTGGGTCAGTTTGGTCAAAGTCAAAATTAGAGTCATGGTATGTTAAGTGGCGGAGGCGTCTAGGTGGATATTTTTTAATAAAAAAAGAAGAAATATTTTCAATAGCAAAATACCATTGAGGATAGATGAAATAAAAAGGAAAAAAATATATTTTTAATAACTTGTAATTTAAAACACTTAGAGTCTTATTTCTTCTATGCGCCATACCAAATAAGTCCTTATGTTAAATTTAGACAATATAGTTTATAATTTTTTTCCATAAAATTCTATAAAATATTTGTTATCATCCCTCACTCATAATTTTATATTAGTTACGTCCCTAAACTTTAAAACTACAATCTCTAAACTATAGTTCTAAATTTTTGAAACCTTAAATTTTAAACTCTAAACTATAAGTAAAAATTCCTAGACTCTTAAGTTATTAATTTCAAAATTTTAAACTCCAAACCATAAATTATAAATTCTAAATATAAATACCTCAAACTTTAAACCTTAAAATCATAAATATGTATGTTAAAACAAATGTCAAATCCTAAAATATTAAATCTTGAATCTTAAAATTTTAAAAATCTTGAATCCAAAATTGTTAAGTTTTAAACTCTAAGTCCTAATTCACACACACACGCACGCACACAGAAGCGCACACACACGTACACGCACACGTAAGCAGACATGTTGCTGCATATATGGTTGTTTTCCCTACGATCGAATAAGTGTCCCTGGCATGTGTGTATTGTGCTGATTTTTTTGGTAATAAAAAAAAAGTTTAGTTTGGGGAGGCTCCCACAGTCTATGGCCAAGGCAAACCACCAGTTTTACCAAGCGTCCGGTATTTATAGATTACCCACCAAGAAGAATCATCACTTTGCTGGTGTATTTTCTGTTATGTACAATGTTGGTATGTATTATCAATCATGACAATGTTGGTATGTATTATCAATTATGTAATAACATATGACTCTTGCTTATTTATATCGAAATGCCGGTCAGGTATACATAGAGTTACATCAAGTTAACAGGACAAAGAAGGGGTACAGTCACCCAACAGAATCGCGATAAAGGAAATCAGAGATACCACCTAGGGGATCTGGAAACACATGAAGACCCAGCAGCAAAGTCATAGCCATGGATGCTAACGCATCTGCAACACAATTGGCTTCTCGATAAACATGGGTTATCCGCACACACCAAGGACGTTGTAGTAACCCCCCAATACAACTCACCACTGCCTGAACAGAAGATGCTGGAGTGACCTGAGACCTCAAACAATTCACAACAAGCAAAGAATCGGATTCCAACTCCACATGACGATAACCAGCATCCCACGCAAGCTGCAAACCAGCCCACACACCCCAAAACTCAGCACAAAGCATCGAATATACACCAATCGTGTAGCCAAATCCCAACACCCATTGACACGAACTACCTCGTAAAACTCCCCCTGCAGTGGCTGAACCTGTAGCACTCCTCACAGCCCCATCAGTGTTCAGCTTTACCCACCCACTAGGTGGTCGCACCCACCCTACTTGTCTCTCCTCTCGCTACGTCGCACCTAACCTAACAGCCATCTCGGCATCCAAAGCAGCTTGCACAAGAGCCACCCGATTCCCAACCAAATGAAAAGAAGCAGAGGCCAGCATATCAGTGTGAGAAAAAATTAAATCATTTCGAGTCTTCCACAAATGTTGCACTGCCACCCCAAAAAACAAAGGACTAACCTCCAAATCTCCCGAAAACACTCCCTTCAAATTGGAAACCAACCAAATGTCTAAATTTGGATTGAAGAAAGCTCCTCCATCCTTCTGCCAAATACCAACGCCCAAAAATCTCTAGTATAAGCACAATCCCTTAAGACATGTATAATTGTTTCCGGCGCATTTCTGCAGCGGGGGCACAAATCGTCATTTATGAAATGTCTCCGCCTTCTCTCTACATTCGTCATCAACCGGTCATGCCCCACTTGCTAAAGAAATGCCCGTCCATGCTGCGGCCCTCTGCAGCCCCAAATACGATGCCACAGCTTATGGGGTTCGCGCCAACCCGCCCCAAGAGGAGCTGACAGGCCGAACTAACAGAAAAATCCCCATTCGAGGTACCTCCCCATATCAATGTATCCGCACCTGCACCTGGAACAGGGGAAAAAATTCCAACCAGCGATAAACAAACTGAATGGGACAGATAAGGAGCCAAAGAATGCCAATTCCAACCTCCATCCCCATTAGCACACTCAGCCACAGACACATGGAGCATATTAGGAGGAATAGGGCTGGTTACATGTTGAGAAAAAGCCCCCAAATCACCAGCCCAAGCGTCATGCCAGAATCGCACACCATGCCCCTCACCAACACTCCACCGCATCCCTTGGAGCAAACTTGGCCAAACTTTTGTGATACCACGCCACAAGTTTGACCCTTGTTTGCTCAGAAGCACCAAAGGATAGGGTGAATCACCAAAACCATACTTTGACCGAAACACCCTAACCCAAAGAGCCTCTCGATTAGTGATGAGCCCCCACCCAATCTTCATCATAAAAGCCGCATTCATAGTTGCAGCAAGACGAAGCCCCAACCCTCCCGCTAGTCTCGGCTGACACAGAACCTCCCAAGATAACTGGTGAACTCGACGGTGATCTACCGTGGACCCCCATATAAAACCCCTACATAGTGCATCAATTCTGTCCGTCACACCTACAAGTAATAATGTTGTCTGCATAATAAAATTGGGAAGATAAGACAAGACAGTCTGCACCAAAGTAATGCATCCGGCAAGAGAGAGGGTACGGGCTTTCCACCCCGTCAACCATCCTTCCATCTTATCCAAGAGACTACGAAAGGTAGTAGAAGTAACGCGTTCATGATGGAGAGGAATGCCAAGATAACGACCAAGATTCCGAGTCCATGGAATACCAATAACAGAACTAAATTGTACCACCCTCTCCTCCTCCACATTTGAAGAGAAAAATAAAAGGGATTTTTGCTTATTAACTTCCTGGCCAGAAATAAAACAAAACTCCTCTAAACACGCCATCATACACTGCACCTGCATCATTTTAGCTTCACCAAAGAGCATAAGATCATCAGCAAAGAAAAGATGGGTTAAGGGAGGACCACCTCTATTTACCGAATAGGCCGCCATCGACCCTCCAAAACAGCCCGAGTAATGATATGAGCCAAGCGCTCCATACATAGGACAAACAAATACGGTGAAATAAGATCCCCCTGCCGGATACCACGAGAAGGGGTGAAAGGAGCAGTGACCTCCCCATTCCAAATCAAACTCATCGAAGAGGATGTAACACAATACATAATCAAATTTACCATAGACATCGGTAAACCTGCAAGAATCAGAGTATCCCTCAGAAAGGACCATCGAACCTGATCATACACTTTAGCCAAATCAATTTTCAAAGCAATAAGGCCACGCCCATCCCTCCTTGTTCTCATAGTTCTCAGGTATTTCATTACCATACCATAATGGGATTCTCTCTCATTTGTTTTCTTTATCTCCTTTCTTTGTGTTTTTTCCCTATATTTTCAAATCCTAGAAACTACCTAAATCTCCTTTAAATTAATACAAATTGAAAAAATGAGAAGTATGGGATCACTTAGCAAGCATAATTGTATAGAAATCTTTTTCTTTTACAAAATACTAAGTATAAAATATAATATTCTAAACTTAAAAGAAATAAGTATTTGTTATAAATAACTTATTTAATGGAAAGAATTTTTATGAATGAAGGGGAAGATGAAGAAGATGGGAAGAAGAAGAAGAGATAGAGAGGAAAAGATGAGCTCGGTTTTTCATTTCACTTCTCTACTGTATTTCTGTTATACACAATATATAGGGGAAGGTAGGTAGTACAGTGACATCTATATTTTTTATAACACTCCCCCTTGGATGTCATTGTGTATTGAATAGAATACGTTTAGGGAGAACTGCCTCATTAAAAACCTTACCAAGAAAAACCCAGTGGGATAAAAACTTGGTGAAGGAAAAAAGAGTACAGTACATATTCCACTCCCCCTCATTTTGGCCTTCCTTGATTTCTTGATATTGCTGTATGTCAATAATCTTTGTCAACTTCTGGTGACGTGTGCTTTGTCCAATTACTTTTGCGACTTTATCTTCATAATTTGTTGTTGGAGCACCTTCCTTGCCATCTTGATTTTATGGTCCCGATGATATAGTAATATCATGTGTAAAGAAGTAGCATATGTCTGTCTGTGCTTGATGTGGATCAAATGAATGACCTGCATCTACAAAACCAACTATATTCTCTTCGGGCTCACAGGATTAATATAATGCCACATCCATTATATCCCGAAGATAAGAACACAGTCATATCTTACAAATAGGTTTATGGCAAAAGCTTCAGGCTTTATGTTACTAGCAATATAAATATCACTTAGATAGGGTACTTCAGGACTAATCCAATTCTTTATGAGATTTTTTTTATCTCAAGTTCTTTATTTTCATCCAGCATTTGGAGACTTCTTCAGGAGTTCCAATAATAGTATATAAACGTAAGCAACAATAATAAGTGCGAATATATATGCAAGAATAATCATACTATACATACTCAAATTTGGTTTAAACCGTATGAAGATCAATTTAGTTTAATATTTGTATATTCCCGGGGAATTAGTTGCTTCAAGCAACTTGAATCCTTCAGGGATTCTCATGCATATGTCATGACTTATGGATCCATGAAAATAGGCTGTAATAGCATCCATTTGATGCATTTCTAATTCTTTTCACATTATGCTAGACATATCAAAAATAATTGTATCCACCACAGGGGAGAATATCTATCTCCTCACAATTAATACCAAGTCGTTTGGGTGAAAATTTGTACTACAAGCCTTGCTTTATATCTCACTATTGCATTTCCTGCACAAATACCCATTTTATAACTAGTCGAATTTTACACCATCTGGTGTACGGACTACAGGTCCGAAAATTCTTCGCTTCACAAGCGAGTCCAATACAGCCTTAATTACATTTCTCTATTTTGGCCAATCACTCTGTGCCTACATTCATCAATGTAGGTTCATGATCCTCATTTTTATAATATTTAGCGCTATATAAAATAAATATTCCAAATATTCCGTCGACAGTTATTTTACGTCGGTTCCATCTTATTCCTGACACTGTAATTGAGATCTCATTATACTCATTTATTTCAGGTACCTGAGTCACTTCTGGAACTTTATCAATTGTGTCAGGGACCTCTTCTGGAGGATTTTTCTCTTCTTGAGGACTTCAAATTTGAACCTCTACTGGAGGTCTTACTTTCTTACTGGGGTCATCTGATATCTTTGCTCCTTTTTCTCTATCAAGAAGTTTTTTTGGAACCGAGCATATTCTACGTTTCTGGCGTATTTTAGATTCATTTGCATATTATACTTGTTCTCCTGGAACATTAATTTGAAAAGCATTTGCAGTTGGTATATAATATTTGGTCACATTATGTGTCTGGCAATTGCATATCAATTTTCTTGCAAATGAATCATCTTTTGAACTTCAGGTTCACACTAATTTGTTTGAGGATCAAAAATAGATATTGTATTTCAATAAACTCTTGATCCAGCTGCTTATTTCTCCCCCTTATGTTGGGTAAACTCTTTCATCAAATTAATAACCATCATACCCAACATACATAACATATATTCCCATTCTTCTTTTAAGGACTAATTTTACTATGTTGTAGTGGAGCATTATATACTGTACAACCAACAGTCCAAAGATGGGAGTTACTAGGTTCGCGACCGTGAACCAATTAAATGGGAAGACTATGATAACTTGTTGGCTTGATGCACACAAGTACTGCTGCATGTAAAATACTATTTTCTCAAACAGTAATATTTCATTAGCAATGGTCATGCAATCAATTGTCAATATTCACTCAGATCTGTTTGGGTTTATTTCCAATGATATACATTATCCATTCAGGAAATATACCAGCATTATCTAGACATATAGTCTAATAACATAAGTAGGGAAATGTACCCGCAAGTGGCTTAATCATTAAAATGAGTGCGCACAATGCCAACTTGCGTCACACAATAGACCATCTAGTTGATGCATCGTAAAAATTACCTAGATGGTCAACACGACGGATTTATCAGTCCACGTTTATGTCCCTGAATTATTCCCAAACTTGCTGGCGATTCGAGGCCAATCTCATCTTAGGAAGGCCGAACAATTAATTTTCGCAGCAAACTAACATATGGAAATTCATTGATTGTAAAAACTTCTGGTTTTTCAATGAATAACCAAGTAAATTTTGTGCATTATTATTGATCCGGGATGGCCCAACCGGTCATGCCAAACAATAAATCCATGAACCAACTTCAGGTTGGTGCCAGCTTCAGGCTGATATTTATGTGCCAGCTTCAGGCTGCTATATATATGCCAGCTTCAGGCTGGATATGATAACTTAGGAAAATTATTTACCAGCTTCTAGCTGGTGCATAACAGCTATAAATTACATATCTATCAGCCAACTTCTAGTTGGTCTCAGCTTCGGGCTGTTCAAACTGTATATTTAAACACTTAAAATTTGCTAGCATCAGGCTAGTGCATTCCAGCTTCTGGCTGGATATGGTAAGTTTCAATTACTCGAATATTATATATTTAATAACTTGAAATTGCTAGCTTCTGGCTGCTATACATGTGTCAATTTTGGGCTTATTTTTGCCACTCATGTCGAAAAAGATCAGAATTATTGGACAATAATTAAAGTAGTGGCAAACTTTTCCAAAAGAAAAACCTCAAAGATTGAAAAGCTTTGGAGTTTACTGACAAATAATGCAAAGTTTTAATTACCAAAAAATCTTCTGGATTTTTTCGGAGACAGAAAAAAGGGTCCACATTTGAAAAACTGACACCTAGCTGTATAATCTCAGACTATAAGAAGGGGAGGCGGTTGAGACAGGAAGATGCAGAAAACTCAAAAAACTCAACAAGACAAGAAAAATGCCTTCCCCAGCTACTGTTTTCTTTGTTGAGGGTGCCTCTCTAGGAAGAAGGAATAGGTTAGCTTATAGCATGGTGAATGAGCAGCAAGAGGAATTACCGAATGATCTGGCGAGAATTCCTCGTTTAGTGTTTGTTGATGAACTTTATTCATCTAGGTTCTTTGTAACTCCTATGGAAGAAACATTCTTCCTAGAGGACCAAAGCAATCTAAGAGCTTCCTTTTATGGCTCGGCTAACTCTATTATGTTTTTTCATATCTGATAGACTGCAGGAATTTCAGCTAGAACCTTCATGTCAAATTTTAAATCAAAGCAGTTATTATCAGGTTTCCATGATGGCTTGGAGCGTCCCAAAGGTGACTGGGTTACCACCTACATAGCCTAAGGTACGACTTCTACTATGGAATTGCAGGGGTGTAGCAAGAAGGTCCCAAGATTTTGTGCGTACCTTAAAGGATCTGAAGAATCAGTACAAGCCCAACATGGTACTGATTACTAAGACTTTGTGGCAAGCAGGAGAAAAACATGGAGTAATCCCACTCCGTTTTCCTGCATCGAATCGGTTTGAGATACCTGGAGAAAACAATATGGGTGGCATGTGGTTCTCCTGGAACGACAGTGTTAGGGTCAACATCAACAATGAGGCTCAGAGTTTTAGAGTAATATTGTACCCTACAGATAAATAATTATTTCAACTTTTGTATGAGAACAATTCCTCTATGTGGATGTTCTCAAGTAATGGATCCATTTTGCAATAATATGCATGTTTTCTTTTAGCTTTGCCATTATAAACTCATTCACAGTCACATGCATAATTAATTATACTGTCTTATTCGCTTCAGGGAATAGAGCAGAGTCAATTCAACGAGATCCATAATAATATCTTTTATTACTGTAAGTGAGTGTTTCTGTACTCTTCAAGAGTATTTGCTCTTCTAGAGCGTAAATATATGATCTTCTAGATCATAGTAAAGCGTGCGTTCTTCAGGAACATATTCAAACTTATGCTCTTCTGGAGCGTATAAATCTTTTCCTCATTTTGAGATTGTACATGTTATGTAAAATAGTTGACATCCACACATATAACTCTCCCCTTTGGATGTCAACTTGCATTGTCTCCTGGACAAATGCCTGAGCCGTTATTCTACAAACGATTACGGTAAAGTAAACATAATAAAATAGAATATAACAAATAATAATTAAACAGAACATAAAACAAAAACTTTCAATAAAAATGACTTGCGCCTTCAGGGTAAGCAAGAACAATATCCATCTTCTGGTGGTCGTATAATATCCATCTTCTCGTGGTCATATGTTTCATTTTCCTTAAAGATCTGCGGGATCTTTTGGCAATAAGACTTCCGGTCTTTGCTGTATTTTCTCTTTTATTGCGTCTTCCAGACGATATGCATTTAAATGCCCATAACAAATTTCTTCCAGAAATTTTAAGGGCCTCCAATATTTGTAACATAATTCCAAAATTAAATAAATAAAAGGCTTAAATAAAATAAATAAACATGGGCTTTTATTAATTAGCCCAATTAAAAAAATTAATAACCGAAAGATAGATATGATGGGCCTTGTACGAGCCCAAGCAAGACGTAAATGAAATTAAAGCGAGAAATTAAGTGCAATGGGCCTTTTAATAGCCCAATCGTAATTTAAATAAAAAGATACAATACGCTTACTCGATAAAAAGGCGGCTTAGCCGGCCAACAAATGAAATAAGGCGGCTTTGCCGACCAACAAAGAGATAAGGCGGCTTAGCCGGCCAATACTAAGTAAAGCATAATAATAGAGGGTATGCTTACTCGATAAATCTTTCAGCAATTTAAATTCTCCCCCTCTCTTTTTTCTTCTTTTTCTTTTCCTCTTCTCTTTTTTTCTCTATTTTCCTTTCTTTTTTTTTTCTTTCTTTCCTCTCTTTTCTTTTCTTTTTTTTTTCTTTCCTCTCTCTTTTTTTTTTCTTCTTTCTATTTTTCTGTTTTTTTTAGAATCGGGCCGTGAACATTACCGGCCCAGTTTTTGTTTTTTTTTTCAATGGGCCGAACAGTGCAGCCCAAACCCAGGCGAACTAGGCCCGCGACCCGTCGTGTCAGACCCGACCCGTCCGGGTCGTCTTCTCCATCTCGCGGGTCGCCCACTGTGGCGAGTTGCAGGTGGCGGCGGGAACGACGAATGGCGAGGCGTGAGGGAGGAAGGAGGAGCGGCGATCCGGCTGGTGCTCGCAGTGACGCCCGCCGGTGGTTGCAGGTGCGGCAGCGGGGAGAACAAAGGAGGAGGATCCGGCGGATTAACTCGGGTCGTCGACTTGGCCGTCGGGTCTTCCGCTTTTGGCGGCGCGTCCGGCTGCGAGGAAGGATGGGGGCGGCGCCGTTCAGTCGGCGACGGCGTGAGGAAGGCGTCGGTGTGGGCGGTGGCGCGAACGGCGGTGCGGATCATCATCGTGTGAACAGTAACAGAGGGTGAGGGTGACGACTGCTCATGCGCTCTGTTTTTTTTTTCTTCTTCTTCTTCTTCTTTCTTCTCTGTATTTTTTCTGCACTGTGTTTCCTTGCATTTCGGGTAGAGACTCATTTCGTGCTGATAACGTGTTATAAATAAATTGTTTAATGGAAAGAATTTTTATGAATGAAGGGGATGATGAAGAAGATGGGAAGATGAAGAAGAGATAGAGAGGAAAAGATGAGCTCGGTTTTTCATTTCACTTCTCTACTATATTTCTGTTATACATAATATATAAGGGAAGGTAGGTAGTACAGTGACATCCACATCTTTTATAACAGTATTATAATTATTAAAAAAACTCATGAATTCTATGCATAAATATGACTATAAAAAAAAATATAAAACAGGTATATAGAAGTCTGTACAACCTTGGTCAGATTTTGTCTATAGGCAAGATGCTCCAAAAAGAAACACATCTGTAGTCTCATAATCTGCTTAGCTTAGGGGGAAAAAGAAAGAAAGTAAAGAAGAAGAAGAGGATATTCAATGGCTTAGCTTAGTCTCCCCTAAACCTGCTGAAAAGGCCAAAACCAAACCAAACAAAACAAAACCCTATTTCCCGGCAAAAATCCGAGACCCCATTACAACCTTAGCAACCCAAAACGGAAGAAGAAGGCACAAACAAGTACTCTAGAGAAGTTTGTACTATAATAGAATCCATGGTCAACAAATTCTTTATCCACCCAAAGTCTCTGCCTTTCACCATCCCTTTACTACTACCCTTCGCCAAACCTTTCCTCCCCAGAACCGTTTCCGTCTTTTCTCTTCATTCCACGACCGCTCAAGCTCCTAGCTTTGCATCAAAAACCCTCTCTTATGGACCCTCCCTCCAAAAAGGCAAGAACCCATCTCGCCAATCGCATCAACAACTCGATTCTCAGTCCGAATTGGCCCCTAAACCATGCACCGAAGAAAATCAGAGCGACCCAGGTGAGGAGGAGGATAGTGTGATAAACGAGCAGGATTTCGCTCGGGTCTTTGACTTATCCGGGCTCAGGGTCCCTGCAACGCAATGCTTTGCTCTGGAGAGCAGAATCCGGGGCCATTTGTTAAACTGGCCGCGGATTCGAAACATTGCCAGAGTACCCGGCGATGAAGTGGAAGAGGAGCTTGCCCCATATTTTGGAGCAGGTGAGGAGAAAGAAGGGAATACTGATGCTTTGCAGCGAAGGATTTATGGGAGTGCTGAGGGAGATGGTGGACAATTGAGTCCTGTGTTGTACAGGGAGAAGTTGGCCAAGGATTTTAATTCGAGGGGGTTTGTAAATTTTAGGAATTTAGCAAAGATTTCGCGGCCGAAAAAGAAGAAGAAGAAGGGAGAGAAAGGAGGAGAGGAGAGGGAGACGAATAGGAGGAAAGCGAAGAATGAGTTTGCTGCGGTGGAGGTAGTGGAAGAGGTGGAAGGTGGGGAGGATTGGAAGGGTTTGTTGGGGGATGAGTTTGTTGGGAGGAGGAAATGGAGAGGTTCCACGAGGTTGTTGCTTTTGGATGAGAAGTATGCAGACATGAAGAGTGTGGAGGAGTTACCTCAGGCTATCAAGGTAGCTAATACTATTTTATGATCCTCTTGCAGTCATTTGGTGTTTTCGTCCTGGTTTTCCTTTCCTCATCGAGTCATTTGTTGTTTTAATGCTCTTCAAGTTGCTCTGGCTTTGTGCTTAAACGCTGTGCCCTGTTTGTATCAGCAGCCTAATATTTTCTGCAATCCAAAGTGGGAGTTTTCAACCTGGTGCACTGTGATTTATATGAGTTCTACGACTTTATTGTTTTTTTTTTTTTTAGCATCGTGTTTCTATTACATGCACTGTTAAAAGCCGAGAAATTGGGCGGTTGTCAATGTAGTTTCTGTTTCTGGTAATGTTGGAAAGAATGATTCATGCTTTGTGGAAATATTCTAGTTTCCACCTTCTTCGTGCTTTTAATACTCTTTGTTCTCAATTGCCTCTGATACGATGTTAAATGGTTTAAACTTTTCTACTTCTTATCAACCGCTTAATCGTTTTATCCCCCTTCATGTGGCATCAGTTTTGTCTAAGCTTCAGCAAATCTGACACTAAACATTTAAGTTTTTCTTAGAATTTATTTTTGCCTACTGCCTTTAACGTTAATGGGTTTCTCTGGTAATCGTCAGTAATTCTCTGATGATTCGTATCTATTTCTCCATTTTTCTCTTGATATGAGAAACTTCGGTTTGTGTCAACCCTCACTTGGCAGCCTATATGGCTGTTGTCTCATATAGATACTGCTGCCTGTCTATATGAGATATATGATATATCATTTATGCACTTGTTATATCTTTTTGTTTGTGATTGTACAGCTAATGCCTTCATCCTCTGCTTTAGGCTGCATTACATGAAGCCATGAAAGACGATTCAGCATCTACATTTGAGCTGGTTAATTGCAAGCTGACATTGTTTTATGATTATTGGCAAATGAATGAGGTACTTCTTAAAATTTCTTAAACTGCATATGAACTAGGTGTTCCTCTGAAAAGATAGTTATGAGTTTTATCCTTTTTTTCTTCTGTATATTCTTTTTATCTTGTTTAGATGGTGGAATCATTATTTCAATTGTGCAAGCATTAAATTTTTTTTATAAAGTGTATTTCTATGTGTGGTTGTGAAGGCGTTACCATTAGGTGTCTCCTCCGACCACGAAGTCAATAGGAAAGAGAGTAACTATGATAGTAGTGGTTGTTTTCGTCAAATTCATTTCTTTTTAAGGGATTCATATGAGCTCAGTTGTTCGCAAATGGTGCAAGGTTGTAGCAGTATCTGGGGGAAGTTGAAGTCTTGTTGTAGGATGATTCAAGCTCAATTTTCTTTGTACTTTGTCGTTTAGGCTCAATGTCTAGGTTGGCTTCTGATCTGAGACGAAAAAGGATATCTTTGAACTATTTTTCAATGTAAGATCTATCCTTTTATTGCTTAGTGGAACGTTCATATACTAGTAAGTGGCGATTGCTTTGGTGTATAAATGAATGCTACTCAAGTTCAAGTTAACAACCTGAGCTCAGTAAAATAAGTATGACAAACGCTAGCTCAGTTTGAACATTACTGTTTCAAAAGATGTGCAGCTTATCATTCCGAAGCGCAGCTTATTACTGGTCTCTCCATATAAGCTGTCTCAAATGTCCGCATGCCCTTGGCCATGGGCTGTTGAAATTTTTACTCTTCATTGTCTATAGGAGGATCACTATGCTTTTGATTGCTGAAATGCTGCAAAAATACAAGAATTCTGATATCTATGTGCTTTCAGATATTGGAGGCCTTGCTACCTAGTAATATGATTGTTCCATCAGCTTTTGAAACTGTTGGGCATATTGCACACCTGAACCTGAAAGATGAGCACCTTCCATACAGGAAACTTATAGCAAAGGTACTTGGTTCTGGAAAATTGTATTTTTCCTCTTATGAAATAAACATTTTCCCAGCTAATGTCTATTCTTTGACAGGTAATTTTGGATAAAAACAAGCCAAAGATACAAACAGTTGTAAATAAGATTGACGCCATACAAAACGACTACAGAACGATGCAACTTGAGGTTTTAGCTGGAAATCGATCCCTTGTAACCATGGTGGTTGAGAACGGATTACGATTTCATGTTGATTTGGCAACAGTGTAAGTTCATCTCTGCTGCAAACCGAGTATTCAAGTGAATTGTTTATTGGTTCTTCTGATGTTGGTGAAGAGAGTTATTATAGCAAAGAGAACCCTCTCTCTGGGGTTTCTTCTTCATTGGATACCGTAATGTGTGTCATTAAGTTTATGGTGTTATAGTTGTCACCTCACGTCATTATCTTTGAGTGGACAGTCACCAAATAGTCTTTTGACTTCATTTATCGTAGGCATCCTTCTAAAATTGTTTGTTTAGCATTCCTAGTATGAAAAGTCGTCCCTTGGCTCTGTTGCATACTATAGTCTATAAGGACTTGCATGCCCACAACTTTTCTCTTGCTCGCTCTGCAGTTGGTTGAAGTTTCTTTGAACTTCCAGTGTCCCATTTTTTTAAAAACTATTTTCTCCCTCTCCCTTTTTTCTTGTCACTACAGAGTTTTATATGGAGTGACTTGGTCCAGTAGTCTATGAATTGGTTTGTTTCAAGATAATCTTAGCAATGAAACGTTTGTAATGTTTACAGACATAACAAAAATGTTGAAGAGTATTAGAAAGAAAGGGCATGAATACATGGAGAACTTGACATTTGTTTTTTTTTTCTCCACAGATACTGGAATTCTAGGCTTGGAACTGAAAGGCAAAGACTTCTGGAATCCTTTGCACGCGATGACGTAGTTTGTAAGTTCATATCTTGCTTTATTTGAATCGAAGGAGCACATTGAAAGGTTGAGTTTTGCTGTGCTATTAGATTACAGGAAAAAATTTATCATTGAAATAAGAAATGAATTTTTTTTTTCTTATTTAAAATAATTCTCCTATACTGTTATCCAAATTGTTTCTTGCATTTCAATTGAGACTCTATGGTTATATTTCTTCCCATTATTGTCCATCTACTCTAAGCTTTCTCAGGCACTGTCTACTTTAATTGGCAGGTGATGTTTTTTCTGGGGTTGGGCCTATAGCCATCTCTGCCGCCAAGATAGTGAAACGTGTATATGCCAATGATTTGAACCCGCATGCAGTTGATTATATGGAAAGAAATAGTGTTCTCAACAAGCTTGAGAGGAAAATAAAGGTAGGATATTGCTCCAGATTAAAATGTATCTGTTGCTATTATCATTGATTCCAACCTAAACAGCACCTTGTGATAGTTGATTTTTTTTTCCCAACATAGTGAACGTTGTTGAATTTTTGGAAGGATGATTACAAAGATAATCTTTGTTTTTAGATTTGCTAAATCTTATTTTCTCATTAGTATTATAAGTTATACTATAAGTCACCCAGCATAGATAGGGCGAAAGAGTTCTATTGCTCTCGTATATTATCCTGAAGTGCGTTACGAGTAACTCTGATGTCATTTACTGTGATATGGTGCAATCCTGGGATAGTTTGGTTAGACATCTGGCTGTAAGTTTTTCTTTTGCATGTTCCTTTATAGATCTTTAACATGGATGGAAGGAGATTCATCAGAGCTATGTTTGCAAGTGAGAAAGCTCAGTCTATCACACAGGTGGTTATGAATTTGCCAAACAATGCAGTGGAATTCCTAGGTATGTGGTGATATCTTCTTAAGTTACGTTCTGTTCTTTTTGTTTGTGAAAGTGTACATGTTCCTTGGTTTATGTGTGTAGTGTGCTGTTGTATACTCTAATAATGTGGCTTGGAGTGTACGTGCCAATGTCCCACTGTTAACATTCTTTTTGACAAATCTGTGTAGGACGCAGTCTTCTTTTTTTCTCTCTCTCTAAATGTTATCCACCCCTTTAACAGATGCATTCAGGGGGATATTTAGAGACAGGGCCAGCAGGGGAGAGTTTGTATTGCCAATGATTCATGTTTATGGATTCTCCAAAGCTTCAGATCCAGAATTTGACTTTGATGAGGTCTGCTCTTGATTCTTCTCAGGAATTAATAGCTAGCTTTCTGCCTAGATGACGATGGACTTAATTTATAACTTACATTCTTCATAGCTTTCCTGTCGTTTCTGATTCCCTTCTCCTGTGAACAATGTAAATGCAGCGGATACGGATTGCCCTGACTGAGGTGGCAGTCAACGTGGAAATGCGTAGGGTACGCCTTGTTGCACCTGGGAAATGGATGTTGTGTGCCTCGTTTAGGCTTCCTGCTAGTGTAGCATATTCAAACACTAGACTAGACATGTAAATATGCTAGATTTGATGCTAGTTTATCATTGTTTTTGTATAAAAATGTATGGTTCATCTAAGTAGCACATCACTAATGCATATAACACAATGAATGACCATTATCGAGCACTCAACTACCTTGATTACAAAAAAAAAAAAAAAAAGAAGAAAATCACAGAGATGGAGATGGAATACGGGAAGGCATAATCCCCTCACACCTGCTATGCAGGCATTGCAAGGTCTGAGCCTTAGCAGCTCGTCCATTTTTAACTCCTGGAATAGCCAAACTATCATTCTTGGTAAATAAATACATAGTAGTTTTAGTCCGTTCCCGCAGCGTCAACGGCTTCATTGGAGGAAAGGAAACTGGTCTACTCCCTTCTTCATCCCAACATCATAAATTATATATCAAAATTAACCTAAAATTATTAGTTTCATCCCAGCATCATAAATTATATATCAAAGTTAACTTAAAATTGTATCAAAGAGTGTGTGCTTGTTTTTTTTTCTCTCTTATATTATGATTTTGTAACAGTGCTTGAACTCGAGCATGCCCTACATCCAAATATAAAACATACAAAAAATCAAAGTTAACCTAACATTGTAGGCTAATATGCAATGGTAGCAATTTGGGTTCAGATTCGAGTGAACTTCATTTGGAGTTCGTGCTATATAGTGGATCCTATGAGCATGCTCCTAAGCAACTAAGCACATACCATTAGAATTTTTTTTTTTTTTTAAAAAAACACTTATGTAATTAGCACATAGCACATTGTTATTGACAAAGAAAGAAGGGGAAAAGAGTTCTCTAATCGTTTTGAAGCATACGAATATATGCATTACTTTCTGTTCGTCCTATTAATTAACACTAGTGTGGAAGAGACACTAAGTAATGCAAGCCACCAACGGAACCCAAACGAACTCTGAAGCACATTGCTATTAGACATGTTGAAATTGTAATGATGCAGGTCAAGCCATCCTCATATGCTTGTTGAAGCTATATCTCAGTAGAAGTATATTATATATATATATATATATATATATAGGTCTTTACAAGTCTTCCGGCTCCAAAACCCAATTCCATCTGCATTCTCCACTGAACATTCCAATCCTCTCAAATTCATCCAGAACTCAAACCTACTATATATAGGCTTTGGAATCCACATCTGCCTTAATACTATTCTTGTCAACTTCAAAGCTCCATTGTCCTTGTCCCCTAAATATAGTTCTGAAGCTTAAGGAACTTGGATCCAGAGGTGGCAGTAGAAAACTGGCTACTACTTACCAAGCAACTCTCGCAGACAGGGATTGCACTCAGATTGTGAGAGTAGGCGAAGCAAACTTCCATGCAACATCGAAGCAACCGTGAAGCGTCAAGTTTTAACATCCGCACTTGAGGTAGATACTTGACAAGATTATTGTAGCTCAAAATAAGGTGCAGGGATCATGAATGATAAACTATCTAACACACTGTTGGGTGGGTCCAAGCTCACAAGGACCAAACCTAACTTTTGCCAGGGACTAAAGTGTAAAAGGTGAAAAATTGAGGGATCAAAGTGAAACTTTGGCAAAATATTATTTATTTGAATAATTGGTGTGTTTGGGCAGAGTATGCCAGAGAGAAAAGAAAAAAGAGGCAGAGGCTGGGCAGCAAGAAAAGAAAAAAATAGAGAGGAAGAAGAAGGTTTTCTTCTAATCTTTCAAGCCATGATCGGATGGTGATTTCAAGCTCGATCGTGGTGAAATTTCTGTATGTTGCTCCTGGTCTCAAGCTCTACAAAGTGAATGGAGTTGATCATTCATAGACTCCATGGTTCTGGTATTTTTTGTATACCCTTTTGTTGAACTTTGTAGTTATTTCTCTCTTGATTAGTTGGAAAAAAATCCATCTATATGGTGATGTAGTTGTTGTTGTTGGAGCCAAGACTTGTTGTTCTTGATGTTGAGTTGATGTTGTAGTATTTAGTATGAGCTAGAGATGAACAGTTGATTGTAAGCCCATTATTGTTGATAGTGGAAGATTGGTGAACTTTGTCTCGTGGTTTTTACTCCTTTTTGGGGGTTTTCCACGTAAATTCGGTGTGTTGTGGTTGTGTTGTTGCTTGCTGCTCATTACTTGATTGCTAGCATTGGAGTTGTTTTAAATTAATATCTCATTTTGATTACACAAAGAGGGGAAATTGATAGTGCCAGTGTGTATAATTGGAGTATTTTCCCAACAAAGTGGTAGCGGAGCCAAGTTCATTGATTGTTGGTTTCTTGTGCATATCAAAATGGAGAATAAAGTTAGCTTGATAAAACTCACTTTATCGAATTACTCTGTGTGGAAGATGTATATGGAGGATCATTTGTACTACAATGATTTGTTTGGGCCTATTGAGTGTGAAGGCCAAAAAGCTGCAAGTACAAGTGACAAGGAGTGGAACTCTTTGAATAGGAAGACAATTGCTAATATCCGTAAGTGGATTGATGTAAGTGTGGTTCATCATGTTAGTCAGATCACAGATGCTTATGAGTTGTGCAGAAGCTGGAAGATTTGTTTGAGAAGCGGAGTGCGCAGAACAAGGCCTTTCTGATTAAAAGACTTGTGAATCTGAAGTATTCGGATGGGCATGATATGTCAGAGCACTTAAACAACTTCCAAGGGATCTTGAACCACTTGACCACTTTGGGGATAATTCTAGATGATGAAGTGCAAGCATTGATTTTGTTGAGTTCTTTGCCAGACAGTTGGGAGACTTTGACAGTATCTCTAAGTAATTCTGCTCGTGCTGTGAAGCTCACTTTAGATGCAGTGAAGGATAGTGTGTTGGATGAAGCCGCCAGGAGGAAAGAATTGGGGGTTAAGTCCACTGATTCAGAGGCCCTTGTTACAGAGAACAGGGGAGGAGCAAGAGCAGAAAACCGCATGGGAGGAAACATTCAAAGTCTCGTGACAAGGAGAAAGAATGGAAGCCTAGAGGAAATTCCAAATTCAAAAGTGAGATTAGATGCTACTACTGTGACAAGCCGGGACATATCAAAAGAGAGTGTAGGAGTTTCAAGAGAGATCAAGAAAAGGGAGAAGGAAAGAAGGTTGCCAAAGAAGATTCAAGTGCAGTGGCAATTGATTCTGAGGATGATTCCTTCCTTTTATATGAGGAGGAGAGCATTAATGTTGCACAACAAGAATACAAATGGGTTTTAGACAGTGGTGCTTCCCGACATGTCACACCTTGTAGAGAGTTCTTTAGTACCTACAAGAGTGGTGACTTTTGAAAGATCGGAAAGGCTAAGCTAGAGGGGGGTGAATAGCTTTAGACCTAAGACTGAAAATATTTGCAGGAAATAAAATGCGGAATTGAAAGAATGACACAAGGGATTTTTATATTGGTTCACACACAACTAATTTGTGGCTAATCCAGTCCTTCAAGGTTCACTTGAAGAGTTCACTATCTACCATTAAGCTTCCGGGTGCTTAACAAACCGTTTACAACCTAGGAATTCTAATCACAAGAATCCTACACACTTGCTTGAAGATACCTCACTTCAAGACTTCTCTCAAGGAAAGAAAATCACTCTTCCTACGAGTAGCTACAAGGGAACAAACCTCCCTTTCAGTGTATGAACAAAACTACAAAGATTACTCAGACAAAAGCTCTCTCAAGAGTGGGTATGAGTTACAATTAAGCACTAATAAGGCAACTCTCAATAATCTCAAAGGAATTGGCTCTTTAAACTTGAATGATTGTTTTGCAATGAATGATGAATGAATAGAGAGTTGATTGGTTAATAATCAGAGCTGAAAATACTCAATTTATAGCTCTGAAAAGTAATGGAGCCGTTTGAAATGCACCCAAGAAAATACCGTTAAACAAAGCATAGTGGGTGCTGAAAAGTTGTCTGCTCAACGGCTAAAACATCGATGTTTAAAGGTAGAACATCGATGTTTTGCCCATTAAATTTGAATTTTGGGCTAACGGTAACTAAAACATCGATGTTCTCCATCCCAACATCGATGTTATTTTGATTATGTGAAAATGAGATGAAAACTGTTCTGTGAAGAACATCGATGTTTTCATTCCAACATCGATGTTATTTTGCTTCTTGCGAAAAATGATTGAACCTGAGCATTTGAAGAACATCGATGTTATGGAATAGAACATCGATGTTTTGCTTATGCAAAAATGTTTTCAAATGCAACGGTCATGAGAACATCATTGTTTGGGAAGCCAACATCGATGTTCTTAGCCTTCTACCAACATTTTGGAAAAATGGTTGAAACCAAGAACATCGATGTTTGGGATTCCAACATCGACGTTATTTGCCTACTGCCGTTTTTGAAAAATTGTTCAAAGGTAGGACACATCGATGTTTAAATCATAACATCGATGTTATTTTGGCTCGGCAAAATCAAATTGAAACTGACCAATATGGAACATCGATGTTACAAATGGGAACATCGATGTTGTGACTAGTTTTAAAAGTAACGGTCACTAGAACATCGATGTTTGGGATGCCAACATCGATGTTATTTGTCTACTGCCAAATTTTGGAAATCGTTGAAGAAATCACAACATCGATGTTTTAATTACAACATCGATGTTTTGGCACTTCTGCCAAATTTTGAGAAAGACTTGAAAACACAGAACATCGATGTTTTTGGGCACAACATCGATGTTATTGACTCAAAATACGATTTTATGACTGAAAGCATGCTATGAAATGTATGAGTGAAATTTGTTTTGTTTGAGCCAATGCCTTAAGAGAAGTTGAGTGTTTTACCTTGTACAAATGGGTCCTAACTTCTCTTGCTCTTCTTTGCACTTCAACTCTTGATCATATCTTCACTTGAATTCTTGATCACTTGGGTTGAGTACCCCCTTTTTGATAATGACAAACACCTAGAAGTATATGCTAATGTTTATAACATAAAGATGATTCCCCCTATGTTTTACAAACTATGATTCCCCCTATCGTGATGCATATACTTCTTCCTATCTTCCCCCTTTTGGCATTAGCAAAAAGAAATAGCGATTAGAAGAGGTTGGGAAGTGCTTATGTAAGAAATAGGTGGAGCTTTTGAAGCATATTAGCTACACCTATACACTTCTATATGTGCTGAAATGAAGAATGGTAAAACCGTTAATCTTTTTATTGCCATTTCCTCCTATGCATATGGCATGTTCCCCCTATCTAGTTGCTTTGGTGAGGGGAGTACCTGCAAAAGAAGTTAGGGGACTCTCCGACGCTCAAGTCAGTAATGTTCAAAAGAATATAAATAAGGAATGCAGAGATTACATCAAAGTAGAGTCAAGAATGCCAAGTTCAGTTCGAATACGAAAGTATGACTCTTTATCTAAAGGCTTTGTAAAACCTAGGAGATGACATGTACCACTAGTGCTTTTTCGATCTAATTTGCAGCCTGCAAAATCAGAGTCGGAATAGCCTACAAGATGATGCGTAGAGCCTTTAGGATACCACAATCCAACATTTATTGTGCCTACAAGATATTTCATTATTCGTTTTATAGCCTTAAGATGAGACTCTTTAGGACAAGATTGAAACCTTGCACGCAAGCATACACTAAACATGATATCCGGCCTACTTGCCGTAAGGTAAAGAAGTGATCCGATCATACCTCAATATTTCTTAATGTCAACTTCAATACCTTTCTCATCTTTGTCCAAATGGATGGAAGTGCTCATTGGTGTGGCCATTTGCTTGGAGGTATCCATTTCAAAGCGCTTGAGCAGCTCCTTGCAATACTTGGATTGGGAGATGAATGTTCCTTCCTTCATTTGTTTGACTTGTAAACCGAGGAAGAATGTCAACTCACCCATCATGGACATCTCAAACTCACTGGTTATCATGTTAGAGAATTCCTTGCACAAAGACTCATTAGTGGCACCAAAAATAATATCATCTACATAAATTTGAACCAAAAGGATGTTATGGTTTTTGTTCTTTATGAATAAGGTGGTGTCAACCTTGCCTCTATTGAGCCCGTTATCCAAAAGAAATTTACTCAAACGTTCATACCAAGCTCTTGGAGCTTGTTTGAGACCGTAAAGAGCTTTCTTAAGTTTGAAAACATGTTCGGGAAATGCATGATCTTCAAAACCAGGGGGTTAAGCAACATATACTTCTTCTTGAATAAAACCATTTAGAAATGCACTTTTAACATCCATTTGATATAATTTGAAGTCCATAGATGATGCAAATGCAAGCAAGAGGCGAATAGCTTCTAGTCGTGCAACGGGTGCATATGTTTCCTCAAAATCTATTCCTTCTTCTTGATTATATCCTTTAGCTACTAACCTAGCTTTGTTTCTAGTTATTATGCCATTTTCATCTAGTTTGTTTCTAAACACCCATTTTGTGCCAATTATTGTATGATCAATGGGCCTTGGAACCAATTCCCAAACATCATTACGTTTGAATTGATTTAGCTCTTCTTGCATGGCCAAGGTCCAATGTTCATCATTAATTGCTTCTGAAATAGTGGTAGGCTCAATTTGTGAAACAAATGCAATGTGCCCTATGTTATCTCTAAGAGAATTTCGAGTACTTACCCCGCGGTTGATATCACCTATTACCGTGTCAAGAGGATGATCTTTGGACTCTCGCCATGCTCTAGGTAATTCTTGGTTGATATCAACCGTTGTGTCTTGAATATCTTCCACAGGGCTTGGTTCTTCTTGTTGTGGTGTAGCCTCCATTTCTTGTTGAGGTGTTGGTTCGGTTGAAGTGCCTCCTTTCTTCCAAGAGGTGTCTTGCATATCTTCTTCTTCCTTATCATCCATTGACATCTTCTCAAGTGTACCTACAAGATCATCACAGAAATCCTTTCTTGCCAAGCGAGTATTATTCTCTGCAAATACAACATGAGGGGACTCCTCAACATTTAAGGTTCGTTTGTTAAAGACTCTATACGCTTTGCTGCGCAATGAATAGCCTAGAAAGATGCCTTCATCAGATTTTGCATCAAATTTTCCCAAATTGTCTTTTCCATTATTATGCACAAAACATTTGCAGCCAAAGACTCTAAGATGGGAAATATTTGGCTTTCTTCCCTTGTATAATTCATAGGGTGTTTTCATGAGTAATGGCCTAATGATTGCTCGGTTTAACACGTAGCAAGCCGTACTCACTGCATCAGCCCAGAAATACTTAGGAATATTAGCCTCATTGAGCATAGTTCTTGCCATTTCCTCAAGACACCGATTTTTGCGTTCAACAACGCCATTTTGTTGTGGTGTCCGAGGGGCTGAGAAATTGTGCTCAATGCCATGTTTATCACAAAAAGCTGAAAAATGATTGTTTTCAAATTCTCCTCCATGATCACTCCTAATGCAAGCAACTAAGCAATCTTTTTCATTTTGAACTTTCTTAAGAAAGCTCTTGAATGAATCAAATGCTTCACTTTTATGAGTAAGGAATAAAGTCCAAGTGAATCTAGTATAATCATCCACAATAACAAAAGCATAATAGTTCCCTCTAAAACTTTTAATTTGTGAGGGACCAAAGAGATCCATGTGCAAAAGTTGAAGTGGTCTAGATGTTGAGACAACGTTTTTAGAATGAAACGAAGCTCGCACTTGCTTCCCCTTTTGACATACATCACATATGGAACCCTTCTCAAATTTAATTTTTGGAATCCCAACTACTAAGTCTTGATTAACTAGTTTGTTTAGCATTTTCATATTAACATGACCTACTCTACGATGCCATAACCACATATTATCTTCTTTGCTCATTAGACATTTTGAAAATTTTGATGAAGACTCTTCTAAGTTAACCATATAAATATTGTCAATTCTATCACCTTGTAGAATGATCTTATTATCACTAAGACGTTCTACGGTGCATGACTTGGAATCAAAGATTACACGATTTGCCTTATCACATAATTGACTTATGCTTAAGAGATTGTGTTTAAGACCCTTAACAAGTAAAACATTATCAATGGAGGAAGACTCATCTTTGCCAACCGAGCCAATGCCGATGATCTTTCCTTTGTTATTGTCTCCAAAGACAACATTTCCTCCATTTGATGGCTTTATTTGCAAAAATTTGGATGCTTCTCCGGTCATGTGCTTGGAGCATCCGCTATCAAGGTACCAAAGTACACGTGAAGCCTTCAAGCATACCTACAATATCAAATCAATGAGATTTAGGTACCCAAATCTTCTTGGGTCCTTGAGTGTTAGGTGCATAGTGGTTATGAGCTTCTTCTTGAGCCCAATGCCTATGCCTAGTGAAACAAACAGGAGCAATATGCCCTATTCTATTGCAATAATGACAAATGACATTTGGGTTATGCATTCTTCTAAGTTGATAGTAGTTACTATGTTTCCTATACTTATGCACATTACTCACTTTGTTTACCTTAGGTTGTACCTTAGGTTTCTTTGATTCAATTTTATGTCTTTTGGGTTCATTCCTAAAACCTATTCCATGCCTAGTAGAATGCAAATTACCTAGCATAGAATTCAGATTCTTATGAGGAGTATTAAACTTTTTCAGGGTTGTCTCAAGTTGTTCAACTTGTTTCCTCAAAGGTGTACATGATGAACATTCCTCTATACTTTTCTTTTCAAGTATCTTATTTTCATTCTTCAGCTTCTCATTTTCACATGCAAATTTTTCATTTTGTTCTTTTAAGGAGCCACATGATACACATTCCTTAGGTGTGTCTAGGGTCTTAATTTCTTCCTTAAGATTCTTATTCTCATTAGATACATTTTCCATATCATTTTCCAAAGTTACAACTTGTTTCTTTAAGCTCTTATTAACTTTAGAAATAGAGATGAATTCACCATAAAGCTCATCAAATACATTTTGTAACTCTTCATATGTGAAATTTTCATTTGGAGAAGTGGTACTTACCTCTTCCGGTTCTTCCCTTGCCATGAGACATAGGTTAGCCGTTTCTTCTTCATCGCTATCGGATGATTCATCGCCGGAATCGCCTCCCGTTGAGATGTATGCCCTTTGCTTCTTGTAGGACTTCTTCTCCTTTCCCTCCTTTGCTTTGGGGAATTTGGGCTTGATGTGCCCACTCTCTCCACACCCATAGCATTTGGGTGGTCCAGACATCTTTCTCCCTTTCTTTACAAACTCCTTCTTCATGAATTTGTGGAATTTGCGGATGACAAATCCGAGTTCTTGATCATCATCACTAGAGTCCGATTCAGGAAGTTCTTGTGTCTTGGAGGTAGAAGCTTTGAGAGCTAATCTTCTTCTTTGGTTCCTGTATAGAAGGCAAAGAGGGTTTAAGAATAGTAGTTTCATAAGTTATAAGATTACCTCTTAGTCCATCAATCGTTGTGTTGTTGATGCCGATGTTTTCGTAGATGGCATCCGCCTTTGATCGCCATTCGGGAGTGAGACTTCGAAGAACTTTTCTGACCAAGTCCTTTTCGGAGTAGACCTTCTTGAGAGCATGAAGCTCATTTATGATTTTGGAGAAGCGGTCGAACATCTCCTCAATTCCTTCGTTCTCCTTCATTCGAAAGAGTTCGTAATCTGCGGTGAGGGAGTCGATTTTGGCCTCTCGAACTTGATCGGTTCCTTCGTAGGTAACCTCCAGCTTATCCCACATTTCTTTTGCGGTTGTGCAACAAGAGATTTTTCGATAATCGTCGGGGTTGACTGCACAATAGAGCATATTGATTGATTTGGCATTGTTTTCAACCAATATGATGTCTGCAGCGTTGTACTCCTCCTCCGTCTTTGGCACTTGGACTTCACCAACTTTCTTCATCGGAATTTGCTCTCCAATCTTCATGATTCGCCAAAGAGCATAGTTGTTGGATTGGAGGAAAATTCTCATCCTCTCCTTCCAGTAGCTGTAATTAGTGCCATCAAAGTACGGTGGACAAACGGTTGAATGTCCTTCGAAGATTCCTGTATGATTACTTGAAGAAGCCATAGAAAAATTTCCTCTCAAACGGTTAAGTCTTTCAGAGAGTTAGGCTCCGCTAACAATTGTTAGAACAATAGCCCTTCGCTAGAGGGGGGGTGAATAGCGATAATCGAATTAAAACGAAATAGGCAGGAATCAAATGCGGAATTGAAAGATTGAAGGACACAACCAATTTATCCTGGTTCACACACACTCTACTAGTGTGGCTAATCCAGCCCTTCAAGTCTCACTTGAAGATTTCACTATCTAGTGTTAAGCTTACGGGTGCTTAACAAACCGTTACAACCTAGGAATTCTAGTCACAAGAATCCTAAACCTGAGAGTTCAAGTCACATGAACCTCAACACTCTTGCTTGAAGATACCTCACTTCAAGACTTCTCACATAAGAAGATATACCCTCTTCCTATGAATCTCAACAAGGGAACTAACCTCCCTTAAGGTGTATGAATATACAATTCAATCACTCAAACAAAGAACTCTCTCAAAGAGCAGATATGAGTATACAAGTAAAGCTCTAAAAGGCAACTCTCAAATCCTCAAAAGGATATTGGCTCAATAATAATTTTGATGAATGTATGAAATGAATGCTTGAATGTAGAGAGTTGATTCATTTTGAAACAGAGCTAAAAATGCTCAATTTATAGCTCTGAAAAGTTATAGAGCCGTTTTAAATCCACCCAAAAACAGTCTTAAACAAAACATAGTGGGTGCTAAAAAGTTGTCAGAAATAACGGCCATAACATCGATGTTTTACTGCTCAACATCGATGTTTTGTCCAGTAAATTTGAATTTTTGGACTAACGGTAACTAAAACATCGATGTTCTCAAACCCAACATCGATGTTATTTTGATTCTGTGTAAAAATCCTTCAAAGCTTCATATGAAGAACATCGATGTTTTAAATCCAACATCGATGTTATTTTGCTTCTGTGAAAAGCGATTAAAGCTGACCATTGAAGAACATCGATGTTATGAAATCCAACATCGATGTTTTGCTTAAGTAAAGATGTTTTCAAATGCAACGGTCAGGAGAACATCGATGTTTAGGAAGCCAACATCGATGTTCTGAGCCTTCTGCCATTTCTTGGAAAATTCTTTGAAGGCAGGAACATCGATGTTTAAAAGGAAACATCGATGTTATTTTGGTTCGACAAAATCAAATTGAAACTGACCATTATGGAACATCGATGTTACAAATGGGAACATCGATGTTGTGACTAGTTTTAAAAGCAACGGTCACTAGAACATCGATGTTTGGGATGCCAACATCGATGTTATTTGCCTACTGCCAAATTTTGGAAATCGTTGAAGAAATCACAACATCGATGTTTTAATTACAACGGTCACTAGAACATCGATGTTTGGGATGCCAACATCGATGTTATTTGCCTACTGCCAAATTTTGGAAATCGTTGAAGAAATCACAACATCGATGTTTTAATTACAACATCGATGTTTTGGCACTTCTGCCAAATTTTGAGAAAGACTTGAAAACACAGAACATCGATGTTTTTGGGCACAACATCGATGTTATTGACTCAAAATACAATTTTATGACTGAAAGCATGCTATGAAATGTATGAGTGAAATTTGTTTTGTTTGAGCCAATGCCTTAAGAGAAGTTGAGTGTTTTACCTTGTACAAATGGGTCCTAACTTCTCTTGCTCTTCTTTGCACTTCAACTCTTGATCATATCTTCACTTGAATTCTTGATCACTTGGGTTGAGTACATGTTTGCTTGATTTCTTTTTGCTTCATCATTATTATGATCTTGGTTTGGTTTGTCATTTATCAAAACCTGTAATGAATGAACCATGAAGACATAGGTTCTAACAACTTTGGCTCATTGAAGATGGGTAACAAGTCCGATGCTCGGATTGTTGGTGTCGGTGATATTTGTCTAGAAACCAATCTTGGGTGCAAGTTGCTACTCAAGGATGTGAGACATATTCCGGATCTTTGATTGAATTTGATCTCCACCGGCATTCTTGATGATGAGGGATATCACAGTAGCTTTGGTAATAAGGTTTGGAAGCTTACTAGAGGTAAGGGTGCAATTGTCTTGGCAAAAGGGAAAAAGGAGAATACTCTCTACCGGACTCAAGCAAAGCCATGCTATGATGAAGTAAATACCATTGAGCATGAAGTCTCTATGGAGTTGTGGCATAAGAGACTTGGGCACTTGAGTGAGAAAGGCCTACAATTGCTTGCAAAGAAAGAGTTCTTGCCAAGCTTGTCAGGTACCTTGTCTAAATCTTGCACTCATTGTTTAGTTGGCAAGCAACATAGAGTGTCTTTCCATACTTTTCCTCCATCTAAAAAAAGTAATGCTCTTGATTTAGCTCACACTGATGTTTGTTTCATGAGTGATAGATCCAATGGAGGTGCTTTGTATTTTGTAACCTTTATTGATGACTACTCTATAAAAGTGTGGGCTTTTGTATTGAAGAGTAAAGATCAGGTGCTTGATGTGTTCAAGAAGTTCCATGTCAGTGTTGAGAGAGAAACTGGGATGAAGTTAAAGGCCATTAAAGCAGACAATGGTGGCGAGTGTCGGGGTCCATTTGAAGAGTATTGCAACTCTTATGGCATCAAGTTTGTGAAGACACCTCCCAAGACACCGCAACACAATGGTGTAGCAGAGAGAATGAACAGAACCATTTGCAACAGAGTTGTTAGTATGCTCTCATGCAAAATTGCCTAAGTCATTTTGGGGTGAGGCAATGAGGACTGGAGTTGATTTGATCAATTTATCTCCTTCCACGGCACTTGATGGTGATGTTCCAGATAGAGTGTGGAATGGAAAGAAGGTGTCCTACAAGCACTTGAAGGTGTTTGGTTGCAAGGCATTTGTTCATGTGCCTAGAGATGAGAGGTCCAAGCTTGATCGTAAGACCAAGCAGTGTATCTTCCTTGGATATGGGCATAATAAGTTTGGGTACAGATTATGGGATTTAAAGAACAAAAGATTATAAGGAGCCGTGATGATGTGTTCTTTGAAGACCAGACACTAGAAGATTTTGATGAGATGAAAAAGCCTAGTACTTCTTCCTCTTCTTCTAGTGAGGTACTAGATGGCCCGAGTACAGTTCCATTTGTCCATGCTGATCACGGGGGAGATGTGCAGAATGATGATGGTGATGCAATTAGTCATGAGCCCAATGATGTTCCTATGGTTGATAATGATGCACCGGAGCATGTTGATGTGGAGCCACAACCAAAACCACAGTTGAGAAGATCATCAAGAGAGCCTCAACCGTCTACATGGTATCCATCCATTGAGTGGGTGACAGTTACAGATGAAGGAGAACCAGAAAGCTATGAAGAGGCCCTGTCACTTGATGATAGAAGAAAATGGTTGGAAGCCATGCAAGATGAGATGAATTCCTTGCATGAGAACAACACTTATGAGTTGGTTGAGTTGCCAAAGGGGAGGAGAGCACTTAATAACAAATGGGTCTTTAGGCTAAAGACGGAAGAAAGTACTTTAAAGCCAAGGTACAAGGCGAGATTGGTTGTGAAAGGATTTGGTCAAAAGAAGGGGATTGATTTTGATGAAATATTTTCTCCCGTTGTGAAGATGTCTTCTATCTGGGTCGTTTTGGGTTTGGCTGCCCATTTGGACTTGGAGATTGAACAACTTGATGTGAAGACAGCTTTTCTCCATGGTGAGCTAGAGAAAGAAATCTACATGAAGCAACCGGAAGGGTTTGAAGTCAAGGGCAAAGAGAACCTTGTGTGCAAGCTAAGGAAGAGCTTATATGGTCTTAAGCAAGCTCCGAGGCAATGGTACAAGAAGTTTGACTCCTTCATGATAGATCATGAGTTCAACAGGACTACCTCTGATCATTGTGTCTATATCAAGAGGTACTCTGATGATAATTTTATTATCCTCTTGCTATATGTGGATGATATGTTGATTGAGATTGTTGGCCATGATGCAAAGAAAATCCGAAGTTTGAAGAAAGCTTTGAGTAGTTCATTTGCAATGAAGGATTTGGGACCGGCAAAGCAAATACTTGGCATGAAAATCTCTAGAGACCGAAACAAGAAGAAATTGTGGTTGTCTCAAGAAAGATACATTGAGAAGATTCTTGATAGGTTCAACATGAGCAAGGCAAAATCTGTGTGTTCTCCACTTGCGTCTCACTTTAGGCTTAGCTCCAAACAAAGTCCTACAAGTGACCAAGAGAAGAAAGAGATTAAGAAAGTGCCTTATGCTTCAGCCGTGGGTAGTTTGATGTATGCCATGGTGTGCACTAGGCCGGATATTGCCGATGCCATTGGTGTTGTTAGCCGATTCATGTCTAATCCAGGTAAAGAGCATTGGTCAGCCGTGAAGTGGATATTGCGGTATCTCAGGGGTACTTCTAGTTTGTGTTTATCCTTTGGCCATGGGAGTCCGATACTTGAAGGGTATACGGATGCGGATATAGCAGGAGAAGTTGATTGTAGGAAGTCTACTTCTGGGTTCATGATGACCTTTGCAGGGGGAGCTGTATCTTGGCAATCTAAGTTACAGAAGTGTGTAGCATTGTCTACTATAGAGGCCGAATACATTGCCCTGTCAGAAGGTGGAAAAGAAGTGATGTGGATGCAAAAGTTCTTACAAGAACTTGGTCTTAGTCAAGACAAGTTTGCTTTGCACTGTGACAATCAGAGTGCCATCCATCTCAGCAAGAACACGACCTTTCATTCAAGGTCCAAGCACATTGAGGTGCGGTATCAATGGATAAGAGAAGCCATTGAGATGAAGCAGCTATGTGTTGAGAAAATCCATACGGATGATAATGGTTCTGATATGATGACCAAGCCATTACCAAATGAGAAGTTTGTTTTCTATCGGAAGCAAGCTGGCTTGGTAGAACCCTCCATGTGAAATTGCAGGGGCAGATTTGTTGGGTGGGTCCAAGCTCATATGGACCAAACCTAACTTTTGCCAGGGACTAAAGTGTAAAAGGTGAAAAATTGAGGGACCAAAGTGAAACTTTGGCAAAATATTATTTATTTGAATAATTGGTGTGTGTGGGCAGAGTATGCCAGAGAGAAAAAAAAAAAAAGAGGCAGAGGCTGGGCAGCGAGAAAAGAAAAAAATAGAGAGAAAGAAGAAGGTTTTCTTCTAATCTTTCAAGCCATGATCGGATGGTGATTTCAAGCCCGATCGTGATGAAATTTCAGTATGTTGCTCCTGGTCTCAAGCTCTACAAAGTGAATGGAGTTGATCATTCATAGACTCTATGGTTCTGGTATTTCTTGTATACCCTTTTGTTGAACTTTGTAGTTATTTCTCTCTTGATTAGTTGGAAAAAATCCATCTATATGGTGATGTAGTTGTTGTTGTTGGAGCCAAGACTTGTTGTTTTTGATGTTGAGTTGATGTTGTAGTCTTTAGTATGAGCTAGAGATGAATAATTGATTGTAAGCCCATTATTGTTGATAGTGGAAGATTGGTGGACTTTATCCCGTGGTTTTTATTCCGTTTTGGGAGTTTTCCACGTAAATTCGGTGTGTTGTGGTTGTGTTGTTGCTTGCTGCTCATTACTTGATTGCTAGCATTGGAATTGTTTTAAATTAATATCTCATTTTGATTACACAAAAAGGAAAAATTGATAGTGCCAGTGTGTATAATTGGAATATTTTTCCAACACACACTAAATTCCATCAATCGCGGAGCCTCAGCCTGCAATGTGCTTCCTTAATTTGGATCCTCAAATCACACCTGTATATCGTGCTTGCTAAAGTAATTAAACGAAGTTTCTCAAACCATATTATAATTTGTTCCGACAATTTTATAGTCTCCGAACTCGGATTCACGAGAACTAGTCAACTTGGGTTAATTTATCCCCCCAAGCTATCTGTTGCAAAAGTTTTACTTATGTGACCAATTTTCAGGCAAGAATGTCAGATATTTTAGCCTCATGAAGGTCAGTTTGGGTATCCAACTCTCTCTTCTTCTTTTCTTTAACCTGACCCGTTTGTTCTTTTTTTTGTCTCATGGGTTAAAACATAGAAGGATACAATAATTGTTTACTTGTGTTAAGTTCGTGGGTTGTTTTCTATGGGGTTTGCGATTGGAGGCATCGGTGGGTTTGCTTGCTAGTTGCTACTTAAATTACATTGTTATGACCGCCCGCTAAATTACAGCAAACCAGCAGCAGACGCAGCACATCCTGCTTTTATGTCCATAGAGACCGTCTTTTGTAGTACTATTACATACATTATTATTTATCTCTTACGTTAAAAAAAATATATGAGTTACAAACACAACATGATAGCAACCTTTTTCATACATCAGTTACACCAAACTGTACATAAATGCTGGAGAATACAGAATATGTGATGCACATATTTTGTCCTCCTTGGACGGCCCAGATTTACCCCCGACCCATCAACACAGATTTTGTCCCCCTCCCATCAAATCTTACTGCAAGACCCTGTAACGTAATCCCCGCTCCACAGGGAGGAACTGCCCTTAATGCCCCCCATGCCTTTTGCCTCAGATCATGTTGTGTTAATTAACAAGTGCTGATGGGGGTGTGAGGACAAAATGGTAATCTTGACTTCAAAACCAAAGGACAAAGAAGCATATGAGAGCAAATCTCAGTTCAGATTGAGATGAGATCTATATATATAATTACTTACATTACATCTATCTCTCCGGCCCCCACTGCGACTGTGGTCCTCATTCTTGTCATGGCAATGTGGGTGGATGGGATCTTTGGCTATTTTGTCCCAAATGGTTAGATCTTTCACAAGTTGCATAAAGCCAAAACTAACAGTTACTCTTAGCTTCAGTTTCTTTATAGCAACCTCTTGCAAAAACGCACTAGGAAACAACAATGCTTACCACCTACCCACTAATTTTCCCCTTCACATACCCCAGCCGCCTGGGCTCCATACATAAAATCATCGAAACATGTAGTCTATATATATATACTAGCATTAAACCCTGGAGTTGCTTCGGATCGTAAATATTTTTTTAATTTTTTAAAATATCCAATAATGGCATATATACCTCTATGGCTAAAAGTTTGAACTACAGTGTATATAATTATTGAAAAAATTATCATAATTAATTCTCATAAATTCCAAGAAAAAATATTAAAAACATGGCACAATGATTAATTTGAATACTAAATCCAGTATTATTGAGAAAAGGATCAAACCTTTTATATTATAAAAGCTCTATAAATCATGAGAAACCATTTCTTTCTCCCCACTAATTAATTTACTACCAGTTTCATGTCATATCTTTCTTTAGAATGACTTGGTTTGACATTATAAGTATGTTTATTATGATTTAAAAAAATATTAATTATGTCTAAAAATATAAATAATATGTTGGAAAAAGATTACCTTAAAGGATGCAGTTGGAAAATATTTTTCAATATAAATAGGAAAAGATTTTGACTGGAAAAATTCTATAGATAGAGAAGTGGCACCACTTTACAAAGACTTAATTTACTTGCTATTAATTTTTTTAAAAAAATACGGAGAGTTGCCATGGATTTTTGCAAAACCATCTCCAAAATTTCATTATATCAATTTTAGTGAATACCACACACTAAAGTTGGTGCAAGGTTATTGGGATGTCACGTCCGGAAACTCTCTTGCAACAACTTTAATTCCCGAAACTCTATTGCACCAACTTTAATTACAGTACTAAGTAAAAAGGATATATTTAAAAATACTTTAAAATTATTATGACTAAATATGATAATCTTATAAAAAAAAGGACCAAAATTGACATTAAAATTTTTAGGGCCATTCATGTTAGAGTTATCTTTGGTGCATAATTGTGTGTGCTACTTAGGTAGGATTTTGACAAATATCAAAATACCTACTTATTCAACTTTATGTATATTTATATATATGTATAGATATGTGTGACTATACATAAGAGCCCTTTCTTTCTTTCTTTTTCTCTTCTTCCTTAGCAATGGCAAGATCAAGGGCAACTAAACACGGTAACTTATAAAGTACCAATTAACGTAGAATTGTGATTTTGATGTATAAGGCTTTCCTTATTTTCCTTAAAACACATTTCCGTCCATGTTTCGAGTCACACCTCAAATGGTTACCCATCGAGAGTCACACACTAGTCTTTCAATCAATTGAGATACTACTCTAGCATTTTCAAAATAATAATAATAATAATAATAATAATAATAATAATAATAATAATAATAATAATAATAATGATTTAATAGCATGAATAAGTATTACCAAGGTTATTAAAACCGGACCGGTTCGACCAGTTATCCCGGTTCAACCGCATTTTCAGGACAACTCCGATCCGGTTCACTAGGAAAAACCCCCCAGTTATAGAACCGTTTTGAACCGGCCGGTTTTTACCAGTTTTTACCGGTTAAAAATTTTAAAAATGGTGAGAGTAAGACTTGAACCCTTGACCTCCTAACAATATTTAAAGCCATTAACCAACTAAACTATCACAAATTAGTGTTATCTTTACATACGTTTTAGTATATATTGAGAATGACTTTAATTTTGACCATAAAATTATTTTAATATATTTTGACTATTTTCTTAAAAAATTAATATAATTTAATAAAACGGTTGAACCCCGGTCGAACCCCGGTTGAACCCCGGTTTTCCTTGAACATCCCCTCGCCGGTTCAATGGCCGGTCCGGTTTTCAAAACCTTGAGTATTACTCTAAAATATGATGGCTTAATAAAATATTGGATGCACTAATCACTTTTTGAACTCACTTGCTGATCTAGCAGCTGGTGCGCGATTAAGTAATGCTAGCTAGCTAGGGATAAAATTTCACTATTTCCCTTAGATGTTAGTTTTGTTGGTCAAGGTTATGTATATACTAGGCAAGGTGGAAGCAAGACAAAGCCATCATTAGAATCTTTATTATCTGAATATGAAAGGAGAAGAAAATTGATGTTTAACTTTGTCAAGTAAAACCACCGGGGGTGGTGGCCCAGTGGCAATGCCTTCAACCTGCCATCTTTAAGACTCGGATTCGAGTCTCGGCGCTTCCAGTCAAGCCCCATAGTGTGATGCGGCCGAATATGGCCTTCCACACGGTGGGGTGCTGGCCGTTGAGCCCGGTGATTCCCCGGTATTATGACGCGTAGCAGGTGAGGGTGTCCGCTGGTGTCCCGGTTGGGCGGTCTCTCCTATGAGGAGGGTCTAATGCCAGGATGTAACCGGTATTGACCGGGGCCTGGACCGACGGGGCGATGATGACACCACTGATACCTTTTTTTTTCGACAAAAAAAAAACTTTGTCAAGTAAAAGGATAATTGATTGAGGTTGAAATAAAGGAGCATGACATGAAACCGGAATGAATATGCATGCATCTCTGTGTTATTGTGTACAAGGTCTATAATACATACGAGAAGAAGCAGTTGTGTAAATGCCCAGACGGTACAAAATAATGGAAAGTAGCACATAGAAGGAGAAAAAAAAAAAAAAAGAGGCAATTGTCTTAATCATCCCCTCAAGGCCAGGTTTCTTAATTGAGGAAGCTAAAATCACTAGCTAGGCCACCTTTCCATCTAAACAGATATCTTTTTTTGATTTCTCACTACATATATATAGCCTAATCTCCTAACTTAATTTCTTATCTTGATCCTTCTTGGAAGTGTGTTCTTTCCTCCCCCTTTAGGGTGGCAATCAAGGTTATTAAAACCGGACCGGTTCGACCGGTTATCCCGGTTCAACCGCGTTTTCAGGACAACTCCGGTCCGGTTCACTAGGAAAAACCCCCCAGTTATAGAACCGTTTTGAACCGGCCGGTTTTTACGGTTTTTAACGAACCGGCCGGTTTTGACCGGTTAAAAATTTTAAAAATGGTGAGAGTAAGACTTGAACCCTTGACCTCCTAACAATATTTAAAGCCATTAACCAACTAAACTATCACAAATTAGTGTTATCTTTACATACTTTTTAGTATATATTGAGAATGACTTCAATTTTGACCATAAAATTATTTTAATGAATATATTTTGACTATTTTCTTAAAAAATTAATATAATTCAATAAAACGGTTGAACCCCGATTTTCCTTGAACATCCTCCTCGCCGGTTCAATGGCCGGTCCGGTTTTCAAAACCTTGGTGGCAATTGATTGCAATGAACATATTAATTTCAAGAAAACTCGGTGTTACATATAATGGTGATATCCAAGCTAGGGCTGTTCATATCAAAGTTTCCACATATCAGAGAGACTTTTTATAATTCACTTCTTTTGTTTTTCCTTCAGAAATGAATCCAGCACTTCTTCCTAGTACCCTCTTCTCTAGACTTCATATCAATAAGAGAAAGAATGAAAAAAAAAAAAAAGGATATGAGAAATTAAGGTTCGCACGTGTTACGTGGTCCCAAACCCAGGAAAGATGAAGCCGCGCAACCCCACATGTATCTCTACACCTTATATGTATGCACAAATTTATACTACTACTACTATTAGTATATAAAAATCCTAATCATTCCATGCAGGGCACAATCTGCCTCACAGAACCCAAGAATCCACCATGTCTGCCTAATCCCAGCAACCCCAATCCCACACCACCTGTGCCGACTACTCTCCCTCCTCCTCTCCCTCTTAATTATATTTTCCCCCCTCTGAACTGAATAAATCATCAATCCCTTTCCTCTACTAATTTCATTTTGGTCTGCTATATATTCCTTTTGCTAATAATCACACCACCAATATTAGGTAATTAGATGGGGGACCTCGGGCTAGCCACGTGGCGAAAGACCCACATATCTCCCAAGATTCCTCAGCTTGATATTGATGGTCTTTGATGCTCTCTGGTGGTGAGCCCTGATGCCCTCATATGGAGAGAGCAAACCAATTCCCGTAAATGGAAAAGCAAGGGAAAGAGAAAACAAAGTTGCAGCAAAAATGCCTCTGCGTGGCACAATGTGGTTGGCCACCCATCTTCTTCCCTAGGACGGCGCTAGTGAATCCGTACATCCTTAAAAGGATGTTCTAGCTGGCTGGTTGATCTGATCTTCCATAATCATCAGATCAACACTTATTGGTTGGTTCACGCTATTTGGGTTTTGTGCAAGCATCCATTGATGAAGGAAAAGCCTGTCTCTGAAAAAAAATTAAAGTTGCTCCATCCATGAGACAGACAGCGTGTAGAATATGTGGTGCCATTTGTAACAAAGAAAAGAACGCTATGTTTTTGTGATGGGATGGAATGGAATATATTGTCTCGTCGTTTGTGTTTAAGGACACATAATTTGTGTAATAATTGCTACTAGCAGTCCTTGCTAATTAGCTACGGGTACCACAACATTATGGGTGTGTCATTTTGTGGGCATGAGAGAAATTTCTATGAGATTCTTTCTTCTTCTTCCACATGAATAGTGTTGTCTTTATGGCATGCGCGGTACCATGAGAATACATTCTAGTGTAGTGATAGAGTATAGTTATCGCTCTTTAATACTTCAATTTTAGATTTGAGATAACTGAGACTAGTATATGATGTGATGATAGAGATGTTTAATTAATTCTAGAAAAGAATAAGATCCAAAAAATGAAATCTAGAAAAAAAAAAGATAGAGGACGAACGTAACATTCAAGCTATATGGGTTTGGATGTAGTCTGTTTTTGAGTATGCACTCTTGATTTCAAAGCATTAGTATCATCAGCATCCAGATTTTGATAAGTAATTATTTTAATAAAAATGCGTAATCCTATAAATTTAGAGGTCCCATTGCCGCAAAAAAAAATGAGTTGGAGGTTTGTGGTGGTGGATAATTAGTAAACTGTGTGGCAGAAAGTGGCAGGATCTAATCCTAACCTATCCATTTAGAATTAATTTAGTTTAATTTACTACTGGTACGTACATTATTTAAGTATATCCAGATGTTCATTAAAGGGGGCCGACTTTATTAAAGAAACCAACTTATGAACATCACAATCACATTTACTTTGTTAAAGGCCTAGGTTACCACATTAGAAACCATCACATGGAGTCAGCTTTTCTGAATTTCCATATATAACGAAGACATCATTGCAAGCCTATAGCATAGGCGGATTCATTTTTTTGTCGAAAAAAAAAAAAAGACAGGTCCCTTAATTATGACCAAATCTTACTCTATATGATTGCCACAAAGACTGGTTTTTTTCAATATATTGCTTCACATCCAGGCAGGTCCCTTAATTAAATTGATAAATAAGACAGTTAATTAATTAGCTAGGCCACGCAGTACGTACCACTGTGAATCCACCATACTATCCCCTGATCAGAAATAATAAAGCCATTGAAGTGTGTCAGTGACCCAATTAACTTGTGCAAGACCAATAACTACTCTCTCCACTTTTTCTTTTTTCTATGGCTTAGAAGGCAAATATTGTGGGCTCTTTTGCAGCTAATTGAGAAGAAAACCTGATGGTATTTTGCTATTTTTGACAAAACTGGCACTGCTACGCTGTACCAACTGCTTGCTTGTTTTAACCTTTTTGCATATTCTCCCCCGGTTAATACACTCCCATAGCTTCCGACCACGCTGGTACCATTTACTAATTTGCTGTCTCAGATCGTGGAAATGTCAGTAGGGCCATAATATGCACAAGCAAAATATATGAAAACAAATTCTTGTTCACAGTTTTATAAAGCTGTGCGTATATATGCTCCAAATCTACTTTTGTGTCCAAATTCATTTTCAAGATGCTAACCAAGTGATATATATTTCTTCTAGAAATTAGACAAGTTGATGGGGTTTTTGGCATGTCTGTCTTGAAAAGCAACATTTGGTGTTTCCACGACAAGTGAACCATATGTGGCCGTGGGGAACCATTATTGTGGTTTTCTTTTTTTTATTGTGTGTTTTATCTTCTTGTCAATATAGGATCATTGCTACTAAATTGAAGAAAAGAAACAAAGTAACATTGCTAGATTTAATGAACAAGTAAATACTAATTAATTAGCCTGCCACCAAAATTATCCACCTTTAAATCCAGCTTGACAATAACTGCTACAGTGTAAAAAATACAGTCAAATTGAAAAGTTTGTGAAATCTGTATCCGGGAATGAATGAGTGTGACGTGACGACACATATCTAATCTAGTCTATCTTTTGTTGTTGTCTACATTTTCATTTTCAACTTGTGAAGCTTTTGAAGATAAATTCACAAGTCTGATCATATTTGTTTCAAAAACAGAATTTTTTTTTTTTGCATTTCTTCCCGGTTTTGTTAAAATCAGTTACTCGTCCAATCCGTTGTGGCAAATTAAATATCACTCGCTAGCATTAAAAAAAAAAATTATTGTTATGAATTAAATTTTGCATTATTCAAAATTAAAAAAAATAGTTTTTTCTTTTTTTATACTACAAGAGTATCCCTTAGTTAACTATATAGGAATATTGGGCTATATATATATATATATAATCATATAGTTTCTTCTCTAATACAGCCTTCGATCCTTGCGATCTTCTACTTCAACAAGAGTAAAAATGGTCTGAAAATTTGCGTCATGAAATTAGTTTTCCTTCCTATTCTATTTCTTGATCCATTAACTTTGTCAAATACTCTAATTCTTTGGCATCCAGAGGGAGATCACTTAATTTGCTATGTTAACTAATTAAGAAACCTTACTAGCTTGGTTAGTTTAGATTTAGTGAGAAAGTAGAAATTTGACCACAAGAGTTATCAATGAAGATGATGATAATTGAGGAAGTAAAGTTGAAGGCTAGCGCGAAAGCAAACTACAGGTACTGCAATAAAATTTATTTTTTTCTCCTCAACAGAGACAAAAACTCAAAGAAGGCATTAACCAGCAAATTCCAAAAAGACAAGCGTATACAGAGACAAGGGCATGTACTTTTGGCATTCCACCCACTGGCCTGTCCTGGTCCTTTCTACCTATATACCTTCATCTATGATCTCTCTCTCTCTCTCTCTCTCTCTCTCTAGCTAGCTAGCTAGGTAGGATATAACCACCCAGTTTTTTTCTCTCCTAAAAACGCCTCCTCTGCAACCTTTACCATGTATCTTTTGCTCTCTTCACAAAATCCAACTTTTCACTCTCTCTGCTCTTTCTCTCTCTAAACCCCTCCGCCTTATAAGTGATCACCCACTATATTCTTTTTCTTCTCCTATGTATTTACACACCAAGCAACTCTCTATGTAACAGTACTTGTTCCTGTCATTTCATTATACTCTTGAAAAACTTAAAACACTAAAATGGCAGAGAACCCACTTTCGTTTCTACTCAAGCTCGCCGGCCGTGATCACCACCAAACTCCACAACCCACAACCATGCCTCATCATCCCGGATCAGCCAAGCTTGAACGGGAGAGTAGTAGTCACCGGACCAAAAAGCTGGCTGGCGGAGGCAAAGGAGGCACAAACCGGAAGAAGCAGCCGCAGAGAGGGATGGGTGTGGAGCAGCTGGAACGCTTGAGGCTCCAACAAGAACACAGAAACACCCCCACTGCAACCAACCAATTCCTGCCTCCCAATACGATCCGACCAGTTCCTCCTGACCCACCGGTCGATGGTGTTCCGGTTCCGGTACACTACGGTGCGTGGAACGGTGGTGGCGCGGCCGTGATCAACGGTGTCATCGGGGTTCTGGGTTGGGACGAGAGTGGTCAGCTGATTCTTAAGAGGGCAGCGGCTGACAATGGGGGTACTGCAGCTTATTGTTACAATGGGTTTAATGGTGTGAACGGATCGGGCCAGGTTTTGGTTAACCCTTATGCCACCATAGGGGCTCCGCATATGAGGGGAGTTCAGGTTGGAACGCCTCCTGCTCCTGTTCCTGCTGCTGCTTCTGTGTTTGAGACCTCGAGAGAGCTCTCTTCAATGCCAAAGACCACGCAGCATCACCATCAGTCGCCCTCTGCTTGTAATGTTTACATTAAGGTTTGTCCTTTTTTTTCCCTGTTTACTGGGTGTATCAGGAAAGTGAAGGGAAAACAACAGAGGCAAGATGTTCCAGAAGATCACTGTTTAATGAGTTTTTATGAGTATAATTAGGTCTTAAAGTTTTGCTATGGAGTTCTTTGCTTTCTGTTTGGCTAGAGGCCAAGGAAAAAAGAATTTGCCTTTTGAGTTGCATTTGGGGTGTGTTTGAGTTTCCTTGTTCTCTGAAGAACTTTACTGAGAACCCTTTTCCATTATCTGATCTTTTATTTTGCCCAAGAAAGGAGCAATGCTGAGTTGTTTTTCTATTTATCTTTTATCGGTTCATTGTTCTAACTGATCGGTAGTCTTTGCAGAAGAAGAGGTTTTATGGGGACAATGAGAGATATAATGAAAAGAGAGACGTATATGTAGAGATAGGATACAAAGGAAGGAGGGAAAATTATGCAGAGATATCACCAATCAATGCCAAAGGATATCATTTTCTGGGTCTGAATCCCCAAAAGAAAATTAATAAGACCCAACAAAAGAACATCCGTTCCAACGGAGAGATGGGCGGATTCAGTGGCAGAGATGCTAGAAGTGCCTTCCACACCGGTAATTACAATTTCAATGAGGTGAGTCTTAGTGATATAATCATCACAATTTTCAGTCTGTTTCTGTGTTTTTCCTGATAATGTATGTCATTAAGTAGTAGCGGTCAAACCCAGACAGTTTTTCTTAGAGTGATAATTATATTATATATTAGTTTGTCTTTCCGTTTTGATTCTTGATCGGCTTTGGCTTCTTGCGTGTTGAAGGGCGTTGAGGTGGTGGCAATCCACAGGAAGGGCACATCAGCAGGTGGAAGTGTTTTCATGGAGTATGAGTTTTTCCCAGGGAAAAATGGTAAAAGCACACCTTTCAAGGAGATAGGATTTCCCTCAGAAGCTTCAGTTGCAGCGGCTGATGAAGCTTCTTGGGCTACAACTTCTGATTACAGTGGTTATCGAGCATCAAATGCTTCTAATTCTGTTGATTTGTCCCTCAAGCTTTCATGCTAGTCTCAATGAAACATGTCTATTTTGGTCTTGGGTTTCCTTGGGATATGTGATATTACCTGAACTTGTTAGGTCCCATTTTGCTGTTAAACTTGCAGCCTCACCAGAATAGTTCTTGCCTTTTGTTTGGATCTCTCCTCTTTCTCTCTAAAGCTCCACTTCTGCTTTCATTTTCTCAGCTTTCTATCATTTTAACATTACTAAGCATTCTGGTCATATACCATTTTTGAAATTCTCCTCCAGTTTGGCTTACAGTTACAGCCCATTTAAGGGTCTTGGAGGAAAGTGTTCATATGTATGTAGTTGCTGCTAGCTAGGGTAGCTTGGTAGCCATTATTTTGTAATCTTTGAAGTACGATTTCACTGGCAGACCAGGTTAATGCTTCATTAAAAAAACACATATTTGAAGAGGTTATAGTTACCACCAGTACTATCAGGCCACCAAATGTTCTAGGTTGTACTCTCTCCGAAAGTTGAAACTGGCAATGTAGTGTCATTTTGCATCAATAAATCACAGAAATTAACCACCGAAATAATTAACAGTACTGGTAAATAACTTTGCCAAAGGTTTTCCCTCAATGTTGATATTAGAGAAACGAATTTTGTTAGCATTCATCAGATGCTCCACTGAGTTATCTTTGAAGGCAATTAAACATGTTTGTTGAATCATGCACCAATTAATCAATTACATGCAAGACAAAATTAATACTGCAGACCTTCATCCGCACGTCAATCATATATACAACTTCCTCCATCTTTTGTTGTTAGTTTAACTTGTGATTATAAAATGCTGGAAATTAAGTTGTAACATAATCATGTTAATGCAGACTAGAAATGATCAATTCAAGTTTTTCATTCGGTAGCTACATGCTTCTGTGGCCATCTAGGATATAGGGAGAATAAACAAAGGAGCTTTTAGCCCTGTGTATACCGAGAAGTACAAAACCCTAGCAAATAGTAGCATACAAAAACACTCTTTCTATGCCCCCCTCTCTCTCTCTTTCTCTCTCTATAGAGGTGCTTTTGCCGAAAAATAGCTGCAGGCATTACTCTTCTTAAAATAACTTACATCCTTTATGAGCTGAAACACAAAGAGGGCATCTCTGCATTGCTGTTTATGGGAGTCAAGCAACCCTTTTTGGGGGGTGCTTTTGAAAACGTGAAAAGGATAGATAGAAAGTAAGGTGTAAAGACTAGCGGAAATAAGCAAGGCAAGCGTCTTATTGTTAACAGACACACCCAGGGTTCGCTGGGCCTGCCTGTATGTGTATACATATATATGTGGTCAGTAAGTGGCTGCTTGTGAGTACAGATCCAGCACAATACACAAGTCAGTACAAAATCTGCAATAAGTAAGTAAGTTTGTATATATATATATATATGTGGGCAGGGGAGAGACTGCTAGTCTGCGTTAGTCTCAGAATAAGTAACAAAGGCTGTGGCTACCTAGCTAGCTTTTTCTAAGTCCATTTTGATTGGTTGCGGATCGAGTACTGATGATGATCAAAACAAAAACCCAGCTTGTCCTACTAGCTAGTGAACCGTTCTTCCTTTCTGTTTTCCTCTTTATTGTCAACTTATTTTTGGCTAAGACTCCCCCTCATTTTCACTGGTGGGTTCACTAGCTTTTCTTGTTGTCTAGTTCCTTCTCTTTGTTGTTATGCTGGAAAAAACACATATGGGACCTGACAAGGTCTTTTTGGATGCTTCGCTTGATGTGTTCATAAGGCATAACTAACTGCAAGAAGTTTTTTTTCTTTCTTTTCTCCATTTGCTAAATTGTTTATAGATTCCATATATTATCCCCCACATGTTAAGATTTTCAACTTGGAGTTTACGCACCTAAACAACTTAATTACACTAGAATCATGGGTGAACAATATTAGGGGGCTGTGCAGCGCTTAGTAAAACTACTGGTTCATAACACTTGCTGGGTAACAGCTTGTGTATATGCAAAATATATGTATGCAATCATCAGAAGACTGTGTATCCGATTTTGATGTTGTTGTTTCAAAAAAAAAAAAAGAGAGAGAAGACTGTGTATCCGATTTTGATGTTGTTGTTTCAAAAAAAAAAAAAGAGAGAGAGAGAAGATGTGTTTACGGCTGCGGTGCAAAAAGAAAGCAGAGAGAATGGGCATTAGAAATTTAGAGGGAGGGTAAAATTTATAAAAACCGTGGACGGCAGGATTCGAACCTGCGCGGGCAGAGCCCACATGATTTCTAGTCATGCCCGATAACCACTCCGGCACGTCCACAACAGCTTGGTGTTACTGTTTCCAAGAACATCCATTTCAAAGACATTTGTTGTGAATGAAGTTTTGATGGAGAGAAAATTAAGGAGGATGAGAAGAAGAAAAACAGAGAAAGATGGGAATGAGGAAGAGCAGTCATCCATCTCGTTCATATCATTCTGTTTATATAGGGAAATACAGATGAGGGGATTAGGTAGGATAAATAATATCACGTTTTATTTACAACACTCCCCCTTGGATATTATTTTGCATTTGGTAGAGTACGCATAGGGAGAACTGTCTCATTAAAAACCTTACCAAGAAAAACCTAGTGGGATAAAAACTTGATGAAGGGAAAAAGAGTGCAGTGCGTATTCTACTCCCCTCATTTTGGCCTCTCTAAATTTCTTGATGTCGTTACATGCCAATCATTCTTGTCAACATTCGGTGACATTTGGTGACAGATGTCATGTCCGTTCACTTTTGATACAGCACTACTTTAATTGGACAGCGTTGGCAGCATTATCTTCATATTTTGTTGTTGGAGCATCTTTCTTGTCATCTTGCTTTTGAGGTCTCGATGATATAGCAATTTCATGTGTAAAGTCATAGCAGATGTCTGTCTGTGCTTTATATGGATCAAATAAAGGACCTGCATCTGCAAAGACCAACTATATTCTCTTCGGGTTTACAGGGTTAACATAATACCATATCTGTTATATCCCGAAGATAAGGGCAAAGTTATATCTTGCAATAGGCTCAAGTCATAAGCTTCAGGCTTCATGTTACAAGCAATATAGATTTTTACTTAGATAGGATACTTCAGGACCAATCTAATAGCACGGTATTTGGAAGCCTCTTCAAGAGTTCCAATAATATTTAAATCACAAAAATAATGAAAATTCACATATAGATATGAACAAACAACATAAGAAATAATAAATTCATGCGTATACTCATTTATACATTCAATATCTAAATTGGTTCGAACCATGTAAAGATCAAATTATCTTAATTTTGTATATGTTCCCGGGAATTAGTTGCTTCAAGCAACTTGAATCCTTCAGGGATTCTCATGCATATGGCATGACTTATGGATCCATATAAAAATATAGGCTGTAATAGCATCCATTTGATGCATTTTCAATATTCTATATATTGCCAGACTTATCAAACACTTAAAATAATTGTATCCACCACAGGGGAGTATAACTCCTCATAATTAATATCAGGTCGTATTGGGTAAAACCTTGTGCTACAAAACCGTGCATTTATATTTTACCATTTATTTTTCTTTTCGTGCAAATACCCATTTTATGACCGACTTTACACCTATCTGGTGTACAGACTACAGGTCCGAAAAATATCTCGCTTCACAAGCGAGTCTAACACAGTCTTAATTATGTCTTCTCTATTTTGGCCAATCATTCTGCGCCTACATTCACCAACGTAGGTTCATGATCCTCATTTTTATTTAGCGCTATATAATATAAAACAAACATTCCGTCGACGGTTATTTTACGTTGGTTCCATCTAATTTCTGACACTGTAATTGAGATCTCATCATACTCATTTATTTCAAGTACCTGAGTTACTTCTGAAACTTTACCAATTGTGTCAGAAAACCTCTTCTGGAGGATTTTCCTCTTCTTGAGGACTTTTAATATGAACCTCTACTGGAGGTCTTATTTTCTCACTGGGCCATATTATCTCTTTGCTCCTTTTTTTCTATCGAAAATTTTATTTTCTTTTTGGAACCGAGTATATTCTATGCTTCTGGCATACTTTAGATTCATTTGCATATTATACTTGTTCTTCTGGAACATTAATTTGAACAGGAGCAATTGCAGCTGGTTTATAAGATTTGGTCACTTTATGTGTCTGGCAATTGCATATCAATTTCCTGCAAATGAATCATCTTTTGAACTTCAGGTTCATATTAATTTGTTTAAGGATCATCAATCATACATTGATAATGCATTTAAATAATATCTTGATCCAACTGCTTATTTTCTCCCCCTGATGTTGGGTATACACACATATCGAATTAACAATAAGCAAATCTTGCTATAAATGAATCTTCAATCTTTTAGTCAATAGTTTCAATAATCGTTGTAATTGATGGAGATTTTTATACCCAACATCTATTCCCAACCTTCTTTAAGGACCAGCTTTACTATGCTGTGGTGGAGCATTTTATACTTGTACAACCAACGGTCCGAAGATGGGAGTTACTAGGTTCGTGACCATGAACCAATTAAATGGGGAGACCTTATGATAACTTTTTGGCTTGATGCATACAAGTGCTGCTGCGTGTAAAATACCATGTTCTCAAATAGTCATATTTCACCAATGGTCCTGCAATCATTTGTCAATGTTCCCCCAGATCTGTTTGGGTTTATTTCCGATGATATACGTTACCCATTGAAGAAATATACCAGCATTATCTAAACATATAGTCTAATAACATAAGTAGGGATATGTACCCTCAAGTGGCCAAATTATTAAATTAGTGCGCACAATGCCAACTTGCGTCACATAATGGACTATCTAGTCGATGTATCGTGAAAATTACCTAGATGGTCAACACGGCGGATTTATTAATTCGCGTTCATGTCCCTGTATTATTCCCAAACTTGCTGGTGATTCTAGGCCAATCTCATCTTAGGAAGGCCGTATAATTAATTTCGCAGCAAACAAACACATGGAAATTCATTGGTTGTAAAACTTCTGGTTTTTCAATGAATGATCCAATAAATTTCGTGCATCATTATTGACCCGGGATGGCCCAACCGGTCATGCCAAATAATAAGTCCATGTACCAACTTCAAGTTGGTGCCAGCTTCAGGCTGCTATTTATGTGCCAGCTTCAAGCTGGATAACTTAGAAAAATTATTTACCAGCTTCTGGCTGGTGCATACTAGCTATAAATTACATATCTATCAGCCAACTTCTAGTTGGTCTCAGCTTCATGCTGTATAAACTTGTGTATTTAAACACTTAAAATTTCTAGCTTCAGGCTAGAGTATTTCAGCTTCTGGCTGGATATGTTAAGTTTCAATTACTCAACTGCTAGCTTCAGGCTAGCTATATATGTGCCAATTTTAGGCTTATTTTTGCCACTCATGTCGAAAAAGATCAGAATTATTGGACAATAATTAAAGTAGTGGCAAACTTTTCCAAAAGCAAAACTTCGAAGAATGAAAAGCTTTGTAGTTTACTGACAAATAATGCAAAGTTTTAATCACGGAAAAATCTTCTGGATCTTTTCGGAGACAGAAAAAGGGTCCACATTTGAAAAAAACTGACACCTAGCTGTCTAATCTCAGACTATAAGAAGGGGAGGCGGTTGAGACAGAAAGATGCAGAAAACTCAGAAAATTTCAACAAGACAAGAAAAATGCCTTCCCCAGCTACTGTTTTCTTTGTTGAGGGTGCCTCTCTAGGACGAAGGAATAGGTTAGCTTATAGCATGGTAAATGAGCAGCAAGAGGAATTACTGAATGATCTGGCGAGGATTCCTCGTTTAGTGTTTGTTGATGAACTATATTCAACTAGGTTCTTTGTAACTCCTATGGAAGAAACATTCTTCCTAGAGGACCAAAGCAATCTAAGGGCTTCCTTTTATGGCTCGGCTAACTCTATTATGTTTTTCATATCTAATAGACTGCAGGAATTTCAGCTAGAGCCTTCATGTCAAATTTTAAATCAAAACAGTTATTATCAGGTTTCCATGATGGCTCGGAGCGTCCCAAGGGTGACTGGGTTACCACCGACATGGCCTAAGGTACGACTTTTACTGTGGAATTGCAGGGGTGTAGCAAGAAGGTCTCAAGACTTTGTGCGTACCTTAAGGGATCTGAAGAATCAGTACAAGCCTAACATGGTACTGATTACTGAGACTTTGTGGCAAGCAGGAGAGAATCATGGTGTGATTCCACTACGTTTTCCTCCAATGAATCGGTTTGAGATACCTGGAGAAAACAACATGGGTGGTATGTGGTTCTCCTGGAACGATAGTGTTAGGGTCAACATTAATGGTGAGGCTCAGAGTTTCAGGGTTAATGTTGAACCCAACAGATAGATTACTGTTTAAACATATGTATGAGAACCATTCTTCTTTGAATGTTCTCCAGTTATGGATCCGTTTATGCAATAATAATATGCATGTTTGCTTTGAGCCTTTTCCATTTATTATCTCATTTACGCCCACAGGCACAAATAATTATACTGTCATATTCGCTTCAGGGAATAGATCAGAGTCAATTCATCGGGATCCATAATAATTCATTTTATTACTAGGGGTGTCTGTACTCTTCAAGAGTATATGCTCTTCCAGAGCGTAAGTATATGATCTTCTAGATCATAGTTACACTTGTGTTCTTCACAATATAGGTATGCAATAGTATTCACATACAGTTTTCCTCTCCCCCTTGAATACTGTTGCATTTTTTTGTAGGTGAAATATTGCTCTTCAAGAGCACATTTTTTTAAAAAAAAAACCATGCTCTTCTGGAGCGGATTAGTTTTCTTTTATATGGATAATTTCCGTTTATTAGTTTCGGAATATATCGTTGCATTGTCTTCAGGACAAATGCCCGGGTCATTATTCGAGAAACGACAAATCCATGTACATATAAAAAGAATTAGGCAGCAATAAAAAAAACATAAGGTAATAAATATAACAAAAATAATAAAACTAAACATAAAAATTAAATTAATCAATATATGTCAACTTGCACCTTCAGGGTAAGCAAGAATAATATTTCAATATCGTGGTCATTATTTTGACCAAATGTGGTTTCATCAATATTACATTTGTCCTTCAGGGACACGCATTTGCTTCAGGAGCGTACACTTGTATTTAAATTTCGTGAGAGTAACCATCTTCTGGTGGTCATTCAATGTCCAAATTCTGGTGGTCATATAAATATTTGCAGGACCTTTTAGCAGTAAGACTTCCGGTCTTTGCTGTATTTTTTTTTTATTGCGTCTTCGAGACGGTTTGCATTTAAATGCATTTTAGCACCCATAACAAATTTCTTCCGGAAATTTTGAGGGCCTCAAATTCAAATAACATAATTCCAAAAATTAAATAAAAGACTTAAATAAAATAAATAAATATGGGCCTTTTATTAATTAGCCCAATTAAAATTAAATGATTGGAAATTAAATGCAAAATAAATAAACATGGGCCTTTTATTAATTAGCCCAATGAAAATTAAATGACCGAAAAGTAAATGCAATGGGCCTTGTACGAGCCCAATCAAAAGTAAATTAAAGAAAATAAATGCAATGGGCCTTGTACGAGCCCAATCAAATGTAAATTAAAGAAAATAAATGCAATGGGCCTTTCCATAGCCCAATTGAAAAAAATAAATAAAACATTAAATAAAAGCATAAAAATAAACGCCTACTCGATAAATCTTTTGGCAATTGATATTCTTCCCTTTTTTCTTATCCTTTTCCCCTTTTTTATTTTCCTTTTTTTTCTTCCCTCTTTTCTTTTATTTTCATTTTTTTCGTTTTTTTTTCAGCTAACAGTATATATAATTTACTGGTTTCTTTTTTTTCGAGCTGGGCTATGAATAGTGAGCCATTCAAGCCCATGCCAAAAAAAAACTATTCAAGCCCATGACTAGACCCAACACTCCAGCCCACGGACCGCGGGTCAGACCCGACCCAACACACGACCCGGTCGGGTCGTCTTCAACCCCGCTGCCTGTGCGGGTGCAGGCGGCACGAACGGCGAGGCTGCGAGGGGCGGCTTGAGGTGGTAGGAGAGGCGAGCACGGGACGACGCAGGTGGCAGGAAGGCAGGAGGCGAGCGACGGCCGTTGCACGCAGGAGGAGGCGGATCGTCCCGGATCCGACGGATCCTCGTCGGGTTTCTGCCTTCTGTCGGCGCGTCGGGCGGCGGCAGTTGGAAAGGAAGGCTCCGTCAAGGTTGCAACGGCACGGCGAGCTCGGCGGTGGTGGTGGTGGCGTGAGAGACGGCGCGGAACCGTTCCGCGTGAACAGTGCCGAGGTTGAGGGTGACGGTTTTTGCTGGGTTTTCTTTTTCTTTCTTGCTTGGTTTTTTTTTTTTTGAAACATACACTGGGTAGAGGCTATCGTGCTGATAACGTGTTGTGAATGAAGTTTTGATGCAGAGAAAATTAAGGAGGATGAGAAGAAGAAAAACAGAGAAAGATGGGAATGAGGAAGAGCAGTCATCCATCTCGTTCATATCATTTTGTTTATATAGGGAAATACAGATGAGGGGGTTAGGTAGGATAAATAATATCCACGTTTTATTTACAACAACATTATAATTTTGTATTCTTTTTGGCCTTCTGGTTTCTTGGGCGAAATGTGTGATAGAGAGATGCATGCGTGCGGTGGGTGGTGTTACGTTACGGCCCATAACTTCTAAAGAAAATGTCTGAGAAGGTTGCTTCACAGTTTATATTGTATTTGAAAACAGTTGAAATATATAATGTTTTTGTTGGCTAAATACCGAAGACAGTAATGAGAAGAAAACATAATTGATATGCTCGCTGTATTTTTTTTAAGAACATTGATATGTTCCTGCTTCCAAAGTATTGCTTCATTATTATCAAAAGAACTACTTTAAAATGCGTTGTGATTTATTTGGATTAAAGCCTTTTTTTTTATCCCAGTGTTAGACCCTAAAGTTCAAAGTCATTCTTATGTTGGATTTCGTTTTATTTTCATCCCTTTGTTCACCCTATTTAGCCTAGTTTGGTTATTTTACCAGAATCGGGCGAAAAATTGTGATGTGACAACCCTTTTTGTGTTTCATCAACTATGTGAGACCCACATATTAGGTCCACATCAGCCACAACCATACCCTACGGATTTAGTTTTTTTTATTAGACCTGATATATGGGTCTCACATAGTTGATTAGGCATAAAAACATTTGTGATGTCAGTAATTTCTGCCGAATTTCGGTGAAATAGACCAAATTCGGCCAAATGAGATTAATAGAGGGATGAAAATAAGCCGAAATCTAATACAGGGATCACTTCCAACTTTAAAAGGTAACACAAAGATCAAAAAGGACTTAATCTGTTTTATTTTGGAGGAGACCAAGGGAGAGTCTTGCCAGCCCAACCTTTGCATACAGACTTTTGGTTTAATGAATTGCATTTGCGAAGGAGTGATAAAGAAAACTTTTTCATTCAAGAAAAACTTTCTTGTTGAAAATTCGATTGGGGTTTTTCTCTAATTCATATATATAACTAATTATTTTTTTTAGGAGACGGTTGCATATATTGATTAATTAGAAGAAATTACATCAATATCAGCCCTTGTAATATCAAGGATGCTACTCGGAAAGTCAATAAACCAAGACTATTCTGACCGAAAAGAAAAGGCAAGTTGGCAGAGTTCATGAGCTGCCTTATTACAAGACCTTGGAATGTAGCAAAAAGAAACTGACTCAAAATGACTGGCAAGTAATCTAATATCACTAATAATGCGACCTAAAGGGGAAATGTCCACAGAATGGCGGTTAAGGGCATTGATAACTGCTTAGGCATCCATCTCCAAAAGGAGGTGAGCATTCTGTTTCTCAAGAGCAAGGCATGTACCCATGCGATGCGTGCAGCATAGGCCTCTCCCACCATAACATCAAGTTTGGCTGGTATCCACTTGGTTGCCATTGAGATAACCTCCCCAGAATGCATGCGCAAGATAGCTCCTAGCCCCGCTCCATTATCAGATATGGCAACATCTGTATTGAGTTTGTAGCAGTTCATCGGAGGTGGCTCCCAATGACAACGTGCCTGTGACGGTGGTTTGGGCTGTGTCAGAGTATTAACTTGTCTATAACTCGATAGAAAGTTCACTGATATGGACGGGATTTGCTCGGCATTGATGCAGGAGTTCTCGAAAACTAGTAAATTGCGGTCTTTCCAGCATGACCAAGCAATCGCTAAGACCTGCTCCATAATCTCCACCCATGGTTCGTCATAATTTCCTGCAACTATTGAGATGGTATGGTTGCTACGGAATAACATATCTGAAGCTGCACCGGACTCCTCTACCAAATACCAACGATCTATGGGCAGCCTTTTAACAAGTGTAGAGTAGATTCAGGAGGACCATGGCATCTTGGACAAGAAGTATCAATATGGCCGATCCTAGAAACTACATTTACCCTAACGGGCAATGTGTCAGTGCACACCCTCCAAGCAAAAGATCGCAGTTTAGGAGGTATGTTAAGCTTTCATAACTTCTGCCACCACAGTTTGTCGCACCCAGGGATTAAGGATTCCTTAGCTACCTGCAAGGGGTGAAGCATCTTGAGACAAACCCCATATTCGGATTTCACAGTATACTCACCTGATGGGGTATAATACCACTAAGGACTATGAGGCAAATTTTGTGCACTAATGGGGATGCTTTTAATGAGGGACGCCTCCCTAGCTGAGAATAACAAATCCACCAAAGCATACCGCCATTCTCCTATATCCGGGTCAATCAGTTCGGCCACATAAGAGTTTGGATCAAGAGTGTATGAAGGAGACCGAATCAAAGGGTGGCTCTGATCAGGAAGCCATTTGTCACCCCACACACAAATGTGTTGGCCATTACCAATCATCCAATGGGTCCCCTGGTAAGAATCTCCCGTGCTTTGCATATGTTTCTTCAGGTATAACTCGGGTTGTAACCGATAGGAGCTTCCATGAACGAAGTTCGGGGAAAATAGCGAGCCTTGAGTATACGAGCAATGAGACTCTTTTCATTAGTAATCAATCTCCACCCTTGCTTAGCAGAGACAGCTAAGTTAAAGGCATCCACATACCGAAACTCCATTCCTCCTGCACTCTTCCGCCTACATAATTTATCCTAAGCCATCCATTGGATCTTCCGTTTACCATCTTTTTGGCCCCACCAAAATCGCCTAATAAGGACTTCCATTTCATCACAAATTGATTGGGGTAAGAGGAAACAACTTATAACATAGTTTGGTACTGTCTGGGCTACAGATTTAATGAATAACCCTCTCCCTACTTCAGAGAGCAATCGCTCCTTCTATTGTCCCATTTTCTTCATAAGTCTATCCTTCACAGTAGCAAAAATTAGCTTCTTGGACCTACCCAACATAGCTGGTAACCCCAGGTATTTATCAAAAGTGTCAACTGCCTTTATATCTAGATCCTCTTGGATCTGTGATATTAACTCATCAGGTATATTTCAGCTAAAGACCACTTCTGACTTGTCCAGGTTGATTCTTTGTCCTGAAGTTGCTTCGTACTGTGCAAGGATATTCCTTAGGATACAAGCCTCCGTGATGGAAGCTCTAGCAAATAGGACACTGTCATTCGCAAAGAATAAATGTGAGATAGTTGGGGCTGATGGGCAAACTCGTATGGCATGCAAACTACCTGTCACCTGTGCGTGCTAGAGTAGAGCTGAGAAGCCCTCCGCATATAAAAGGAATAAGTATGGTGAGAGAGGATCTCCCTGCCTAATGCCTCTCGACAGAATAATAGTCTGTTGTGGGATCCGATTAATGAGCAAAGAATATGAGACTGATCTCACGCAAGTCATAACAAGAGTGGTCCACTTAGGGCTGAAATCCATCTTAAGCATGATCATCTCCAAAAAATCCCACTCTACCCTGTCATACGCTTTGCCTATATCAAGTTTCAGACCCATGAAGCCCCGCCTACCTGAGCAAGCCTTCTTCATATAATGGAATATCTCGAAGGCAATAAGCGCATTATCAGTAATAAGGCGACCAGGGACAAAGGCACTCTGCTCCTCGCTAATAATAGCAGGAAGAACCAACTTTAATTTATTAGCAATGCATTTTGTAATCAACTTAAAAATAACATTACATAGACTGATCGGTCGGAACTGACTGCATTCTTTTGGGTTCTTAATCTTCAGAATCAGAGTAATGAAGGTATGATTTAAGCTAGAATGATCCACCCCCCCCCCCCCCCCCCTATTATTTAAGACTTCCAACACAGTCTTACACACATCATCTCCACACAACTCCAAAACTTCTAGAAAAATAATGGGGGCATGCCATCAGGGCTCGGAGCTTTCGAGGGATGCATTTGAGATAATGCAATACTTCCAACACAGTCTTACACACATCATCTCCACACAACTCCAAAACTTCTAGAAAAATAATGGGGGCATGCCATCAGGGCCCGGAGCTTTCGAGGGATGCATTTGAGATAATGCAGTATAAACCTCAGCCCGTGAGAAAGGTTGGTCAAGGATCTCTTCCATAGAATGCGATACTCTCGGCTGAATACACTGCAAGACACTCTCTGCATTAGATACACCATTAGAGGAAAAAAGATCAGCAAAGAAAGAATTGAAGACTTGAGCGATACCATTTTATGAACGAACCCATTCTCCTGAAGCATTCTTAATGCGCATAAGGGAGTTTGATTTGCGCCTCTGGTTTGCTTTATGGAAGAAGAATAGGGTGTTCTTATCGCCATCCTTTAACCATGTCACTCTTGACCTCTGAGCCCATAAGGTTTCCTCCTTATGGATTAGATCCTCTAGCTCCTTATTAAGATTCTTAGACTGCTCAATGACTTGCGTCGTCTGTACTTGTGACTTCAGGCTTGCTAGCTTCTCTCGTTTCGCCTTAATGAAGAAAATAATATGGCCAAACTCGGCTTTGCTCCATCTGCGTAGATTCACTCCACATTTTCCCAGTTTCTGATTAGCATTTGTCACAGGGTTATTCGAACACGCTTGTTGCCAAGTATCCTGAACAGTATTCGCACACCCTTCATTAGTAAGCCAAACAGACTGAAAGCCAAAATATTAAAGGATAAAGCTTTGTCTCTCCATGAAAGCCATTCATGGGTTTCTGCTTCAATGTATGGCTAAAGGGATAATAAGGAAATTGTATACTATCAACTATCATCTAAGAAATTCATTGTAGTGGCTAATTGTGTATATCATGTAATTTCATTTGCAAGGTGGGATTTGTTTTAGAAAGCCAGCATTAAAATTGGCTTGATAATAGAATGTATAAAGAACACAATTCCAATCTCCAAGAAGCATTTTGAATAAAAACACAAAAATATGGGTATGAAATCCAATTATCCAAAGGGGGTACCGTGATCAAATTTGCATCACCTTTCAATAATTTCCAACAGTGATCCAAGCATGTCCAATCCAACCCAAAGCCCAACAGAATCAAACCTTTACAGTTCCATATTCTTTACGCAATTTTGTTATGGAAGGTTTATTTAAAACAAAAGCAGTACTATACTATGGTCTTTGATTGGAATTTTCAGGTCGCAAATTCGCATCATCCAATTAGTTTGCATATATTATATACCCACCCCACTAGCCTTCATTTCCCCCCCTCCCAAAACGCAAAAGACAGTGAACAAAAATTCCTTATTTCCTTTCCCATTTACCCATTTCCATATCTCTCACACCTAAACCTTCAAAACCAGAAAAAAAAAAAAATCGCTACTAAAGAAATGGATCCTAAACAACTACAAAAGCAGCAGCAGGAACAGAAGAACCCTATCGATCCTGACCACCCTCAGCTACCTTCCATCAAGATCCGCAACCCATCCTCCTCTTCCACCCACCATCCCCCCACCCACCTCCCCTCCTCTACCCCGACCCCTACCGCCGGCGCCCGCCGCAAGATCGGCGTCGCCGTCGACCTCTCCGACGAGTCCGCCCACGCCGTCCGCTGGGCCGTCAACAACTACCTCCGCCCCGGCGACGCCGTCGTCCTCCTCCACGTCTCCCCCACCTCCGTCCTCTTCGGCGCCGACTGGGGCCCCCTCCCCCAGACCCCCACCACCCCCAACGACGCCGCCGCCTCCCCCCGCCGCCCCGACGCCAACAGCAACGAGCCCAATGCTAACGCCGCGCAGCAGCACAACAGGCGGCAGCAGCAGAGGGAGGAGGACTTCGACGCCTTCACCGCCTCCAAGGCCGCGGATCTGGCCCGGCCCCTCCGGGAGGGCCAGGTACCCTACAAGATCCACATAGTCAAGGACCACGACATGAAGGAGAGGCTCTGCCTGGAGGTAGAGAGGCTAGGGTTGAGCGCCCTCATCATGGGCAGCAGGGGCTTCGGCGCCACCAAGCGAGGCAACGACGGCAGGCTCGGCAGCGTCAGCGACTATTGCGTGCACCACTGCGTCTGCCCCGTCGTTGTGGTCAGGTATCCCGATGACAAGGATGGCGGGAATGGCGAGGGTGAGGTCGTTGTCAATGTTCCTGCCGACGAGGATGAGGAGGAGGCAGCTGCGGCGGAGAACCGTAAAGGTTAGGGTTGCTCTCGGCTTTTGTCATTGTTGTGATTGTGATTTAAGTTGCAACTCTGCTATGATTAGGTCAATAGTTGCAATATCGTTTTATGCTTTACACGTTGTTATGATGTTTGGGGAGAATGACCTTATCATTATCAGACATTAGTAGTCTAGAGAACATATAAATATGCTGCCGTCTTTTGTGGCATCAAATATTTTTGTAATGTATCGCTTAATGCTATCTAATGAGTGAATTTTAGATTTTGGGTTGTAGTTTTTTGAGTATTGGAGTCCTTTTCAGTTTCTAGTAGCTTCCTTTGTATCAATCTAGCTCTTTTTCACGTAGGTTTACGTTTTCCTGCCGACGGGTTATAAACTTTGTTCCATGTTACTGTTGTTATAATTTCTTAGGCCCTCATTGCTGCATATTTCCTGTGCAAGGTTTGCAACAAAGTTGTATCACAGAAACATATATTCTTTGTTTATGGGAATTTGCTTGTGGCATTATTTAGTTCGTAGGGATGATATTATTTTTTACTGGCATTTTGTGTTGAGGGTTCACAAGTTTATTGATATTGCAGTTGTAAGAACCTGACCTTATTAACCATCCAGCATCTGTCTGCACAGTTTTGAATTTGACAACATAAAACCTTCTATGGCTAATGCTGATGATTGAAATGCGTATATATTACTTTCGCTTCATAGTTCTGCATTTTGAAACTTTTCTGGATTTTGGAGTGCATTTCTTAATCTGACATGCATGCGAAATGAAAAATATCTCACTTTATGCTTAATTTTCTTCAGATGCTTAGTCCAAACTTCTATATATGCAACATTTGCTCCTCAGGTATGTGGCTTAAGTCCTGCAACTCTCATTTGTATGTGCAATGTTCTCTCATTTTGGCTCCTTTCTTATTGTAATATTAAATTTTGTTCCTCGCTGATGAATTATGGAACCTCCTTGTCACTTGTTGGAGGATTGTATTCCGCACTCGTAAATGTGCATACAGGCAGATGCAGCTTTTACTCTTGCTATGCATTTTCTATACTTGCTCCAACATTTCTCTATTGTTCGCTTTGCTTTGCAGCTTGTCTCTGTAGATAGTGTAGCAGGCACTTCCAACGGCAGAGATTAGAGCACACCAGGAGGAAGTAACATGTCCCTGATATTGGGTCTTTTAGTTTTGGATGGGTGATTGTAGAATTGCTAGCTTCCCACGAGTTCATGACATTTTTAGAAGTTTCTCAGATATGAAACTTTGGAAGATTTGTGATGATACTTGAATGGCTGATGAATGTTGCTGAGTACTTTATATTTGGTAGTGGCCTTAGAAGAACGTTTTACGGGATTGTGATATAACATCATTTCGGTGTTGAAGATTGCTTCTCTTTCTCTTTCTTTTTCGCCCCCAATTTTCACTAGTGAAGCTTGGCTACGTGCGAATTTCATCTTACTTATACTGTGTCAGATGTGGAAAATGGAATGCAGTTGATGTGGAAACAGGAATGAAACGTTCCCTACAGCTGCTGTGCCCGTGCATTGTTAATATAAAAAACTTGGGCCCGTAACTGGGCTACTTTCCACATGCCGCCTCAGGGCTCAACTATTTTGATGAACTGAATGGACTGTGCTCGAGTACACCTTCACTCCCGGGATATTCGCTGTATCTTTTTCTTCTGGTTTGGTTTATTAGTCAACCACGAGTTGGAGGGATTTGTCATGCATATTTAGCCAAAGAAAAATTGGTTATCAAAAGTATAATTCAATATATCATTGTTCGAATACTAATTTAATCTGAATAGGTGAAGATAAATAATGGCATAAAAAAAAATGCAACCTCCAATGACAAAGGCAATGATGTGTATTGCTCATTTATCATATAACCTTCGATTATTTAACCTAAAATTGAAATCAACCAAATCATCCAAAAGAAAAAAAAAAAAAAAAGAGAACTTTCATTTGTTATCTTTTCTAGGCTTAACTGGTTGGCAAGCAATCTAGGCGCTGAATTCATTTTTCCCTAATGGTTTAGAGCTACAAAGGAAATATGTAATGCCCAACCCAAATATTTGGATGTTGGGTCAACTGGGTTAAATATTTGTTGTAACCGTAGAAAGTCGGTTCTTTGGGCTTAGATTCTTTGCTCTTTTAACATTGGTTCGAGCACCCTTGACAGAAGTTTGGGTCAGCTCAAGGACCGAAATGAACTTAAGCTGAATGAAGCAAAGAACCCAATAGGCACCCATACTTTTGAGCGCTGCTGTTCAAGCAGATTTTCAATTCTCACGAATTGACACTTAGTAAGCTTTTTTTTTATATATATATATATATACTAATCCTGTGAATCTTCATTGATGAAAAATAGAAAAAAAAAAGCTACATGTTGCCAGTCATTGGCTTGCGAGAGAACCTTACATGCCAAAACGCATTAAGGAAAGGGAAAATTACAATGGAAAAATGACACAAAGGGTAACCGAACATCTTTTGCACCATGTCAATTTCTAAAGATTTCCGAAGATAACAAAACTGCTCGATTACTGTAAGGAAAACCCGGGTGCAGCGATCAAAACCACCAAGTGGCAGGATCCAGCAAGAAGAGATCAAAAGTACAACCCACAGAGAACAGTTTCAGACTGCACCAAATCATTGCGTGCAAACCAAATAGTCCAGAGGGTAGGGTACCTATGTATATAGTAAATGTAGACATATAGTGGGCATAGGGAGCCATCATGGAGAGCTACCCATAGGAAAGGCTCAATTTTCGGTGGAGCTGCAGCTGACAGCCAACTAAGCGGCTGTGAAATAATTGAAGCTGGTAGGAATATATAAGAGAAACTGGCAGTGAAGCAGTTAAAAATCACAAGGTATGAGATTCTCAGCTCCTTATAATTTAAGGATGTGCACTGAAATCCAACGGATCTCTGCTCCGTAATAGTAAGTTTTAAGTCAGTTTATACTGTAGTATTAGTATATGTTTTATTAAAAACTAATGAATTTGGTTTTTCTTTGACCAGCAATTTGTCAGTCATGCATGGAATACGTAGCATTCAGATTGCTTGCATTTACTTCTGTACGTACCCATTTTGATTTCTTGTCTTGGCAGGTATTTTTCTCTTCGTATATATTATATTGCCCAAAAACCTTGCAAATTCTGCTACTGTATTCTGTACTGACGGGGCTGTCAAAAACTCGTTGACATAAAACCCATGTATTGTAAGTGAATTAATGTTGAATAATCACTGCAATGCCCCTGATTTTTGCCTGATTTTTTTTTTTTTGGATGAATGAATTTTCATTTTTTGGCTCTCTGCAGATGATGAAAAGGGTGGAGCCGGATCGGTCTCACCATTTTAAACCTTCTGGACTTGGTCTTGTTTCTTTTTCATCCGTTAAGAGGCCTAAAGGACTCCTAGGCCCAAAAGTCAAAGTCAGCCTGTACGATGATGCCCTTATTTGACTTGAAGAAGAATAAACTCCATCAGAGTCTTCTTCATCATCCTTGTTAGTTCCACTCCAGCAACCTGTCCTACAGTTGGTATACGGTCAAACTTCAATTGCCTAGTCCAGAAGCTAAGCTGGGTGATTTCTATTTTCCATTTGCTAATAGTCTTCCATCGCATGCAGATTTTTCTTACTTTCTGTGTGTTTTTTTTAAACCTAATTTGGGTCCGCTCATCATGACAAACTCTCCCAATATTATTTACACATTTTTCAATCCATAATTATTACACAAACATGCACATAATAAGACTGCTTGATGGGCTTCCTGATGTGACAATTTCCTCCCGAGATTTGTCGTAGATAGTGTACTGTGGTTAAAGAAAATAAATTATAATTTTTATAAAAATAACTTTGGTTTTGAAAATTGAAATCACTACGACGACCAGCTTTTAAAAAAAGGAGTATATGGAGAGTGCTTCAATCTTATCTAATCTTAGCTCGATTAAGTTAAAAAATTGGATGTATCAGTACGACTCATCACGTCTATCTAATTTCCTAATCCCAAAATATCTCGCCGAGTAAGCAAAGATAAGAAAAAACGTCGATATCCTTTATATATATGTTTTGTTTTTCAAATAACATCGATATCCATATCCTAAACTAAACTAAACCCCAATGTCACAATGTGTGTCTATATATATATACTTTTTTTTTTTTATGTCACCAAAAACATATATTGAGGAGAGATGCACGTGGACTTTGTGTAGTTATTTCCAAGAAATTGATGTTTAGCTTTGGAGTGGTGGGGTTTTGTAGTCTATCAGCCACACACACAACTCCCATTTGCAGCCCATGTTCATTGCGTGTGGCATAAAAAACGCTACTAGTACTTCCCAACTGCAAATAAACCTGGTCCATCCAAATTCTCTCGTCCTATACCCACTCCCCTACTTTATTTATTTGCCTTTCTCCATTTTGGGATCCCCGCGGTTTTTGTTTTCAATTCATAGTACTATACTTACTACCCTCTTAATTAGTAATTGTAATCTCCCCTACAATAAACTTAAGGCTGCTGGATCATAATTAAAGATTCTTACCAGTACCACTTGGCGTTTGACAGGTGACTTATTTGCTAGCCATCCATTTCTTGCGTTCAATGCCCTCCCTGCCTTGGTAGATAACTACACAAGAGTGTGGTGCCTCCTAGATGCTAAGAAAAGTAGTTTTCATCTTTTTTTTTTTTTTTTAAATCTAGCTAGTAGCTAGAATGTAAAGTACGCGATCTTATAGGCTAAACCCAAATTATGTGGCTGGTTTTTATTTATGTTTGATAGTGAAAGGATAATTATTCATGGTTTTATCCCATAATTAAGCCACGCCAGTTGTCTGTCCATCCATTCGAGTAGTTAATCAATAATGATGGCCGTCTATGGTCCATCCCGAACACATTACACAGAGCTTAATGCATAATTACTTGATCAAATACAAACTGAAGGTAGTAAGGTCTGATAGGAAAAAAACAAAAACAGAAGAAAACTAGGGTAGGACCCAGACGAGGCGAGGTGACTTGGTACTTGTTACGGGAACTTACAATTTGGGTTACAATTTGGCTTTAGACTTATGGATGATCATGAACGGGAATAATTATTCACGGTGTTTATCACATATTCAAGCCATACTTTCTATTTTACTCACATTTCAAGCTAAGCTTATGCCATTGTCATATTGAAGTAGCTAATGAAGCGGAGTAATTATTCGCGGTTTACTGGTAGTGGATCCAAAATCCAAACAAGAACGTACTTTACTTAAAATTTTCTCTACTCATAATTTTTCTATTCAAATTTATAGATAAAATGATGGACACTAACTGGGAAATTTGAAAGAAAATTATGGTGGCTAAGAGGAGCATTCAGAAACTACGTCCAACTAAATCCTAGAGGCTGCTATACTATACCACGTCAATTGCAACATCAAGAGGATCAAGGCGTCATTAACTTCCACCAAGTCTCTTTGGTTAGTCACGAAAGTTTTAGATCTTTCGCCAGCCCTTGAGTGGTCCAAATCGAATGAAGGATGTTCATTGTAAGCAATCAAATTTTGACTTAGCAAAGAATGGCAGCGAACCCAAAAAAAAAAAAAAGAAATAAAGGCAATGTGTGCCGCACAAACAACAAAACCCAAAAATTTGCTCGCCGACGCCAACAAACAGCAACGTTAAGCCATGCAACTGGGAAGCCAAAAGAGAAAAAAAAAAAAAAAGGAAGGGAAAAGTGGATGGAAGAACAGAAACTCCTGATTACAAGTCTAAAAAACTCATTAAGTAAATATAATACTATATTCCCAAGATTAGTAAAAGATCAACAGAGCAAAAGGATAAAAGCAAATATTAGGCTAAACTGCCAAAGATTCCTTCAGTTACACACCCTTGTCAAATAAAGCCAGCTATGGGGAAGGAGAGGAGGAGGCTAAGAAAATGGCGTAATTAATTAGATTAAAAAAAAGAGAGGAAAGATTATGGCAATAATGTATGAGGGGGTTATAAATAGCAAAGAAAGGAAAAGAAGAGCAGTTAGTAAGAGGAGGCTGAAATTAACGGCTGTGATGATCCTTCCTGCTAAGCCTGCAGATCCCAAGGATGGTGGCGGACGCGTTTTCTGCATTACTGACCATTTCCCTTTGCAGTCTCTTGAGAGAGTTCATTACAGCCGCTGATCTTGACTCCCCTTGACCTCCCCGGTGATGACCATCCTCACCTTCACCTTCAACTTCACTTGTTGTTCTTGCCTTTTTTGATGATCCATAAGGAGACTGATGCCCTTCCTCGTAGCTTATCAGTCTTCCATACCCACACCCACCACCAGTTTCGTCCTGTAACCAAAGCAGTTCATTACATCAGCCCCTTAGGACAACATTAAAGGACCCGAGTTTAGTTTAGGGGATCAAAAAGAAAAGGACAAATCAAAGAATTGTAATACCACAAATAAAGGATCCATATTTCCATTGATATTCAACTGCTAACCAAAGAAATAAAAATAAAGATGAAAACTTTCGAGTCGACCACACATACCTCGGAAGAGTCAATATCAGTGTCGTAATCCCGCAACCGTTTCGAAACCCCGCCGGCGCCCGCACCGCCGCTGGAAACCTCTTCATGATCTGTACTATTTGAGGAGCTGGCGACTGGCGGCGCAGCCGATGAAGCAGCAGAGCCCGACCACGGCACCACCTGATTGTCTCCGTCCTCCTCTTCTTCCTCTTCCTCTTCATCCTCATCGTCACTACAAAACCCATCGTCGTCATCAGATTCTTCTCCACCATAAAGACTCTCATCATCACCAGCATCGTCGTCGTCACAGTTGCCTCCTTGGCTCTCTTCCAGATCTTCCCTCCTCAACGTCTGATTATGAAGGGAGAAGCAAGACTCGCAAATGGAAACAGTGGGTCCAAGCTTAGGGCCAGAGGCCTTCCATGGAGTAGGCCACTGACAGACTTGGCAGAGGAGGCTCCTGCAATGCTTGGCCACCAGGAAATTGGCGCCGTGGACTTTCTCGTCACAGTCCCAGCACAAACTGGCCTGGTCTGATTCACAGTACATTCTGGCTGGACTACCACAGAGCTCACACCCTTTCATTTCTCTTGCTTTTCTTTCTTTCTTTCTTTCTCTGAATTCTCTCCTCTGGTTTCTGGTGGGTTCTTCTATTTCTGTGGAGTGTTTTTCTGATATTCGTGGGGGAGGGGGAGGAGGAGGAGGAGGGGGCTGTTTTTGTTTTTGAGGACCCAAAAAGGCATGGCAAGTTGCCAGTGATTCAAGGGAACTACCCTGATCTTGAGGATTTAATTACGTGATATCCCTTTTTTATGCCTATGTGGCTTTGTCCCTTTGTACGGTAAAGGGCTTGAGGGGTGCTCTTGGTATTTCATATAAAAAAAAAAAGAAAAAGGAAAGGGAATTTGGATGGTTCAGTGTTTACCTATTATAGTTATTACTTCTTATTATTATTCGTGAGAGAATGTAAATAAAGATTCTTTCTTTTTTTTTTCTGTACACTGTAGTTGTGGCTGTGGTTTTGCTGTTTTAAGGAGTGGGATTTGGTACTAACCTGTGAGTGAGACGATTAATGACCACATTCCACCAACTAAATTAAATATCTTCCCCCTTCTTCCTCAACTTGCAATTTCACCACACAAACACACACCACAACTGAAAGTCCTCCTCCTCCAAGAAGAATTCCACAGTCAACTAGTAAAAGTTAGATACTCTTCTTCTTTTGGATTTTTTTTTTCTTTTTCTGCCGTGCTTTTCCATGGATTTGATCCCGATTTTATCTACGTTCATTTGGATTTTCTTTCACCCAAAAATCTCATTTAATATTGGTTATTTACTCTTCCATATTTATTATTATGCCCACTCCTCGCGCTTCCTTCGGCTTCAATGTAGTTTTAATTCGCGGTCATTAAAAAGTCGAACTTTTGTTGTTTATGGTGGTTATTATTGGTGCGATTAACAAATTTAAACCTTAACTTATTTTTCTAATTAATTTTTGACACTTCAGTATTCTGTTTTTTTTTTTCTTTTTCCTGCAACCTATCTGGTAACTTGTAAGTTCAATTGTCGACCTCTGTTACTCCTTCCAATCAACAACTGCTCTATGACACCACAGAATCTATACAATAGAAGTTAACGGATGATATCGCAACTCTTGAAGGATAAACGTTCAATTTACTGGTTTTCGTTACTATTTCCATTTAAACCAAGAAATTTCACTCATAAGTTACCATTTAAAAACTCTTAAACACCCGTCAAAGATTCCTAATAAATGTTACCGTCACTATTCATAATTCTTCAAAAAAAAAAAAGGATTACCACTGCAATTATTGGTAAAAAAATATTGGAATTAGAAGCTTGTGTTTTTCTTTTTTTTCTTTTCTTTTTGGGTATACCTCATGTAGATGATTGGTCAAAACCTTTTACACTGATGTTTTAAAGAAGAAAAATCTACCAAATTCTTTGGAGCTAAGTTTCCTTCTAAAATTCTGAGGTGCAGAGTTCTCTAGATTGCTTAAGATAACATTCCAAATTTTTATTACCATTCAAACTCAAAGTACACTGGGGAAGTGTTAGAGATGTAACATCTGGAAGTTTGTCAAATTAAGAAGTGCAAAATTATTATTTTAATTAATTTCATTGCAGATTGTAGGTCAGACCCTGAAAATAACAGTCAGTTAATTGCTGCCAAGTATGCGGTGGATTATGAATCCTCAACCAAAATGGTTGCGTGCTTGATGCCATTTACTTTCGGCTTACTTTATCTTCTTTTTTTTAACAAAAAATAGTTTTCACTTTTTACTGTACCAGATATTTTGTCTCCTTAGTCCCTGGATGAGATGATGATGTGTCAGGGGTCATGGGTGAGGGAAGGCAATCAAGACACAGATGAGTCCTACATGGACAAATCTGGTCCACGATATCTCCTAGCCCACGTGATTGGCATCTGACCTCCACCCCCTCCCCCTCCCCTTACGTGTCTCCTTTGAACCTAACAAAAGGTTTATCCTTTGCTCATAATTATTGTTTTCACCCACTAATTATGGCTAGACATGCAAAATTAAAATTCACTCTCTTTGTTCAGTAAAACAATTATGGATGTGGTCATCACTAATTATCTCAATTTATTTTTAAATGAAAAAGAAAAACAAAGTAGTGGGAACAACAATATGATTAACATTTTGTCCTCACAATAATAGGAGAGAAATATTCGACAAAAAAAAAATAGGAGAGAAATAAAACCACACATTCTATGATATCCTATTTTAGTAGAAGGAGATTCCATGATATTAAACCTGCATCAAATATAATTTGACTAAGTGCATTTACAGCAATCAAACTTCCACATGATTAGAGTTGGATGCTGTGCAATAGAAATAATCTTTTTAAAAACACCAGTCGGTTCACAATAATTTCAGTAGTAATTTTCTTTAATATCAAACACACGCCATCATGTGTAGAGCAATTCTTTTTTAAAAAAAAAAACTCGACAAAATATGTTACTTATCTTTTTGTAATTTTATGTAGTAATATATTGATTTTGAAAGTGTATATGATGGATACAAAGAATCAAAGATGGAGTTGGCCTGCAAAGAGTGATGTAGGGTATTGAATCATTCATTGATTTCGGATATAAAGAAAATGTTAGACCCCAAAGAGAGCCAAAAGAAAACGTATGGGCAGGATGTGATTTCTATATATGTATAAGAAGACGTGGTTGATGTTCCGTGGTGGTGGTGGGGGACTGACCTTGTCCCCAGCCAGCAGCAACTAGGACATAGTATATAGATAAACCTTATTTAATTGTCTCTTTCCTAATATCTGCTCCATATTAAGAAGCAAAGCAAACCCCCCAATTTTTCATTCTTCCAAATCCTATGAGGCCTTAATCCTACGTGGCAGCCCGCTCCACGTGAAGAATCCTGCGTGGCACATGGCAGCATGAGGGGAGGGATGCCCTGTTTGCTTTGTAGCCACTACTGTAGAATACATTGAGGGAAAAGGAAGAGAGAAAAAGATTGTGTGGATGAGGTTGACGTTGAAGGGGGAAGGAGATTTCAAGGTTTTGTTATTTTAAGTATTGAAAAAGGTTCTCTGTACCCAGACTACTGTACTGTGCTGGCACTCGGCAGAGTATCCAATTTCAATGAATTGGGGCAAGTGACGACCATGCATTTAAGGATATGCTTTTCTTTCTCCCCCCTTTCTTTTTCTCTCCACCAAGCCACTGGATCGATGTGTGTCCAATGAAATTAGGTGAATGGATATGGGATGGGAAAAAGTGTTGAGAATATTAGGGATTGTGGAATAAAGAAGTGGGGAGAGGAAGAATCATAAAAAGAAAGAAAAAAAAGTAACAACATTGTCCATTAATGGATTATCCCAGATTTCCTGATTGTTAGGAATTGTTCTTCTAATCACCTACACTCACAGATTGTGTAAAGATCAGGTGCAGGAAATTTTTGGGATCTTCTTCAACATTATCCAATTTGATAAAATTAATTAATTCATGAAGATATATATGTAAAATGATATCATCACCTTCATCGTAATTCTTAACAACCCTTAACAAAAATTTTAAATTTCAACTATGTCCTTATTATTAAATATATAGCGTGAGAGGAAGATTAGTAAATTAAATTTTTTAGATAGGAGTAATTTAATCAAATATCATTATTTGAGGACAATTTAACTGTTTTCCTAATCTTTATGAATTAAAAATCCTAAAACTCATCAGTTTTGGAACGAAGGGAATATTAATTATGAGGATTAAGGTGAGGAAGATTTCATTGTCAGTCCAATCCTTGGATCCATTAACAATGCTCTTCTTCTTGTTATCTAAAAAAAAAAACAATGCTCTTCTTCCCGTTTCTTTCTCTCTTTTTGAATATTCCCTTATCTCTTTTATTGGGTGATATTGCCGTGAGATGAGATCCGCACCAAAGGACCGTATCAATGCCTGCCCAATAAAATTAGGTGAATGGATATGGAAATGGAAAAGTGCTGCATGCGAATTGAAGAGATAGGGAATAAAGTAAAGGGAGAAGAATCACAAAAAGAGTTAAAAAAAAAGAAAAAAGGCATTAGATAGCGAAGGGGTTTATCTCCAGTTTCCTGCTTGAGTAGAATTAAATAAATCATGACACTTAAAACATTTTCCTTCCCTAGCATGGTTGGAATTGTTCTGACCTCCAACACATTGTCTAGGCTCAGCAGCAGGGGATTTCTGGGAGCTTTTTTCAACATTATCCGTTTCAATAAATTTATTGATGCTGCTGAGGATAAGTGAAGTTATACATCACCTTGATCTTAATTCTGCCTGCCAGCAACAGAAAGAATAAAATAACAACCGCTTTGCCTGTTCTTCTGTACTTTAATCCAGTCATATAATGCAGAATCACGATTAGCATAAAAAAAAAAAGGTTTGAAACTTTTAACTTATATGCTTGCATTGCATCGAAGAAAAAAATTGATAATTTCCAACCTTTCAAAATTCAGCAGCCATCTATTTATCAGGGAAAATATCAATTTTGGATTAAAAATAGAAATAAATTACATATACATTTCTGGAAAAGTCTACTATTGGTAGAAAACACAAACATGAAGATATTAATTGGTATAAGTGTATAACTTCGTCGGAAAGTAGAAGAAATGAGTATTTTTCTCTTCATTTAACTTTGTCGATTTTTTTTTCGTTTTCTTCCTCCTGGCATATTTACTGTTCATTTATTTTTTTTTGGTTTGTTGAGTTTTAAATACTGCGCTACCTTTACAAACTGGCACGGCAGATGCGCACCACCATCAAACGCAAAGGAGGAAAAAGAACAAATTAAGGTTGGTTGAAGTGGTTAGCGACCTGTTCCCATTAAGCGAGGTCTCGAATTCGAGTCTTTGTGTACACAAAAAATTTCATTTGGGAGACTCACCTACTATTACATAGGTGCACCATTCGAGTCGAGCTGGATTTAGTATGGTGTCTTTGAAGAAGGAAAAAGAAACTGCGTGTATCCAAATTGAAAAATAGCCCATCGCATCATTGGGTTTGTTCGAGTGAGCCCAAAAAAACATGCAGCATGGGTTGGAGAGTAGTCTCCCTCCGGGCTTATGGGCCTGGGCCAATCCTTCTTTCGGCGTGTCCTTTTCCAAGTTCTTCCTCGTTTAGAACCACTTTTTACTTTTTCTTTTTTTTATAAAACAAAAAGTTAGATTGGACGAAATATTACAGAATTATCTTCGTATACGATGCATACGGACATGGAGAAAATAAGGGAAGCCGATTGTCAAATAATGAACAAAAGTATTTTCAATGTGCCCTTTTAAATATTAGCTTTTACATATCATTAAAGATATACTTTAATTTTATATAAAAGGAAATGTAAGAAATGTGCCGTGAAAAATAGATGACATGCTATAAAACGTTATAAAAACGTGTGTGAATACTGTATATACCTAACTCTCCCCTATATATTTTGTAACAGATGAAATGAAAAATAATAATAGAGTTCCTCCTTCTTCCTTCTCACTGCGTCGTCTTCTTCTCCATCTCCTGCGTTCTATCTTTTTTTTAATTTTCGCTTCATTAACACACTACATTTATAACACATTATCAGCACGATCGCCCGAGCAAGAAAACGAGAAACGAAACCAAGAAAACGCAGGAAAAATGAAAAAGGCAGTGAACAGTACCGTCACCCTCCACGGGTACCGTTCACACGTAAGAGTTCCGGGCAGCCACTTGTCTCAACTCCGTCAGCAGCTGCCTCCCCGCGCCGTCGCGACCTCAACGCAGCTTTCCCCCGTCATTTCCGCTGCTCGACGCGCCGGTAGAACACCAAGACCCGACGAGGATCCGTCGGGTCAGCCTCGACCCACCTCCTGCCGCCCGAGCCTTCACAGCTGCCGCCGTTGCTATCTGCATCTCGACGCCGGCCTCACCGCCTACGCCCTCCTCCGCACGCAGAGCCGCCCGCCGCTCCATCCTCGCCGCACCTCGCTGCCGACGCCGCCGATCCAAGCCGTAGCGAGTCCGGTTCGCAACCCCACCAACCACGCAACCCACTTGTAGCCGCACCAGCGACATCGCCTGCACGAGCTGTCGCCTCTGTCGCCTCCCTGCGCCGCGCTCCTCTTCTTTACGCCCGGTATATAACCAGGTGACCTGGATGCTTGGACGGGTTGAGAAGAAGACCCGGATGGGTCGTGACTGGTTCGGGTTTGACCCGCAAGGTAAAGGCTGGGTCTTGGATCAGATGGGCTGAAAGATTTTGGGCCTAGGCTTGGGCGCTGGACTGGCTGGCTCGGGTCCTTGCACGGGCCTAGGCTTGGCACTGTGCAAGGGCCTGGGCTGGCACTGTTTATGAAACGCCCCGACCCGAATTTACCGTACACAGTAAACACGAGCCGGAACTGTGACAACCCAACCCAAAATGAAACCAGCATACAGTGTGAATAACAATAACTCGGGCTCAACAGCCCATAATAATAAACATCAATAATAATAAAACCGGCCCAATGGCCCAATAATAGAAAAACTATGCACAGCGGAAGACTTTAAATAACTAACACTGTATGCGACATATGCAACCTATGGATCCAAGCCTGTCCAAGGGATAACGCTGCAGCCTGTCCGGTATGCACCAAGCCTGTACATGAAACAACTCATCCTACGGGATGAAAGCCCGCAGGTGAGGGGTGAGTCCGAAGTGCTCACGACAATGGAAAGACCATCAATATGGACACTAAAAATTACTCAAGGCCAAAAACACAGGCTAAACAGCCCAAACAAAAGACTCAAATAAAAATCAATTACCAATTTTATCTTTACCGGGCCCCGTCACGAATAAGCTAGTGGTCAAACCTGGTTATCAACACATTCCGGGTGCCAGACCAAATCCAGGGATCGACATCCCAAAAATACGAACCCAGGGATAGACATCCCAAAAATATATCACGGGATAGACATCCCA
>JAKUCV010002334.1:232345-251165 GCA_028386065.3 Turnera subulata
GACCCAGGCGCGACCCGGACAGGCACGCGGGTCGACGGATCCGGATCTACTCACCTCGCGGGTTGAGCGGCTGGTGACGACGGCGGCGGCGCGACGCGGTGCGAGGAGGGTGTCGCGAGGCCGGCGAGGTGGAAGCGACTCCGACGGTGGCAGAAGGAAGCGCTGGCGTCGTCGACGGGCTGAGCAGGAGCGGCTAAGGCACGACCCGCGGGTTGCACGACGGGTCAACGGCGCGTGTGGGCGTCTCCGGCAGCGGAAAGCGACGGGAAAGGCAAGGTTTTGGTCGCCTCGGCTCTCCGGAATCAGTGGTGGCGGCGGTGCAGCGGGGAGACGGCCGGAGGTCGTTGTGGTGAACAGTTCAGAGGCGGCGGTGAGGTGACGAACTGTTCACCATACTCTTTTTCTTTTCATTTCCGGTAATTCTTTTCTTTTTCTTCTATTTTTTTCTTCTTTTTCTTTTCTATTTTCTGTTGTTTTTTTTTCATTTCTTTTTTTCTTTCTCTCTTTTTTTTCCTATTTTTCTACTTCCTGATTGGTCTTTTTTTTTCTTTTTATTTTTCCCTCCTTTTTCTTCTTTTTCTTTTTTTCCTCTCTTTTCTTTTCTTTTTCTCTCTTTTTCTTTTTCTCTCTTTCTTTTTTTTTTCTTCTTCTCTTCTTCTGCTCTTCCACCGGCTTCTCTTCCTTTTATAAACTGAATGTTACTATTGAATGTTACTATTAAGCTTGTGATTAATAATAATGCAGTTCGTCTGCATTACGGGCGAATCCGATCCGGACCAGAAAATAACCGATACCTCCTTAGTTATTTTCCGGTGTGATTTTCCGAGAAATTTCGAAACCCGAAAAATACCAACTTAGGTTCGAAAGATCCGCGGGAAAATCACGAGCGCGGGAAAACACTCGGATTCGAAAAACGACTCCCGATTTACCTTGAATTAATTACCCAAGATTAATTCTACAGTAAATCGCGGTGAAACAATTTCTACAGTCCCGGTAAAAATCAAAAATTTTACCCGGGCTGTTACAGTCTACCCACCTTAAAAAGAATTTCGTCCCCGAAATTCCGTCTTATCCGTGGGTCCTACCACGATAAGCTTCTGGAACACTCTGCCAGGTGTCCAACCTCAACATGAGATACCGCTTATACCCTTAAGCGACATCTCTTCCGCTTATAAATACCAACCCTCACAGCTGAGACATTCACTCTCAGCCATGGACTCTCCACTTCGTTCTCGAACGACTTCAGACTCCGAGAACAACAGCTACATCGGCGGCACAGCTTTCCTGACAAGCTCCGATGAAGAGCCTCCAAAGAAGCGGTTCAAGACCAACATCATCGGTCTGGAGGAGCACATGGTGATCTCCCCAAAGCGACGGAAGAAGCGTACCGGAAAGAAAGCTGAGGACAAGAAGGGCAAGGCGGTAGCTGAAAGCAGCACACCGCAACAGAAGTTGACGCAGCTGAACGTCTCCCTGAGGAAGATCAGCTCGGCGGTGGCACAGATTGAACTGGCGTGCATGGAGCTCTTCCCGCACATGGAAAATGTAAAACAACTTGTAAAAGACCTAGAGAAGCAAGTAACTCCATAGAGAGTACTTCTTCTCCTGTTGTAAACTTATTATGAAATCAATAAAATAAATTTCCTTTTAAATCAAAAATTTCTTGTTATGAAATCTCATGTTTAACGGAAAATAAAACATCTCAAAGTAAAACTAAAATCAACTATAGGAATATAAAATCGAATATAAGAAAATTAAAAACAACACTCGTTTGACAAAATCAAAGCATAAAGAAATTAAAAATAAAACTCATTTAACAAAATCAAAATAAAACACGTTTTCATGATCGTGCTCGTATCGGACGAAAACACCCTCGAACCAAGAAACGTAACGTAAAACTAACGGTGACGTCTGTTAACCTCGTGAAAAAGATACCCGTTAACTCGGAAGGCGATGATCACGAGCACGTCCTGTGTCTCTCGAAGGACACGTTACCCACTTGTTCAAAAATTCCGCATAAGCCAAACGTCTGTCAAAGCAACGTATCTTTCCACGATGTCCAAACAGCTGTAAGCGTGTCGCACATGCGCTCTACTCGAGGTGTGGTCCCATCTGTCCAACCTCAACGGTCACGGATGCAAGTGGTGAAAGATGCAAGAAAATATAGTAAAACCATGAAAACAAAAAACAAGGTAGCCAGAGCGAAGAAAATCAAGAGATGGAAAAAGACTGAAAAACTCTGACATGGGTCCAAAAAATGCGTAAAGAAATAAATGCTAGCAACGGTAAAATTCAAAAGCAAGATCTTGAAAATCGAAAAAAATAAACACGCTCCCCATAGGTGTATAAAAGAAGGAGCGGTGATGTGTAAATCATCAAAAGCATAAAAAGCAAACAAAACGCTCAGTAAAAACAAAAACACATCGCCCAAAAACAGAATACCCACTCGTCCAAACACGATGCCTGCTCCTTCATCAGTCTTCTTCGTCGAAGGTGCCAATCTTGGCAGGAGAAACCGTCTGGCGTACAGCATGGTCAACGAGCGTGCTGAGGAACTCCCTAACGAGCTCGGTAGAATGCCACGCCTAGTCTTCGTCGACGAGCTCTACTCGTCACGGTTCTTCGTCACTCCCATGGAAGAGGTGTTCTTCCTAGAGGACCATGGGACACTGAGGACTTCCTACTACGGCTCAGCAAACTCCGTGATGTTCTTCATCTCGGATAGGCTACAGGAGTTCAACCTGGAGTCCACTTGCCAGACTGTGGAGCAAGGTGCTTACTACCAGCTCGCAATGACAGCCCAGAGCATACCCAGAATGACTCGGCTACCTCNGAAATTCCGAAACCCGAAAAATACCAACTTAGTTCCGAAAAATCCACGGGAAAATCACGAGCGCGGGAAAACACTCGGTTTCGAAAAACGACTACCGGTTTACCTCGAATTAATTACCCGAGATTAATTCAACAGTAATCACGGTAAAACAATTTCTACAGTCCCGGTAAAAATCCAAATTTTACCCGGGCTGTTACAGTTTATGGCCCAATTCAGGATTAAAATAAAAAAAATAGCAATAATCAGTAAAAATGAAAATAATTATATTACTGGAATTGGAATAATAATTTGGTAATTATATATTATATATTACTGCTGAAAGATTTATTGAGTAAGCAAACCCTCTATTATTATGCTTTACTTAGTATTCAATATTGACCGGCTAAGCCGCCTTATCTAATTGTTGGCCGGCTAAGCCGCATTATCTATTTGTTGGCCGGCTAAGCCGCCTTGTACCATTTGTTGGCCGGCTAAGCCGCCTTTTTATTACAAATGGACTCATAAAAGGCCCATTGCCTTTAATTTTTGGTTATTAGGCTACGAAAGGGCCCATTATATTTATTTATTTATTTTTTTTGCTTTAATTTACGTTCTAATTGGGCTAATACAAGGCCCATTGCTTTTATTTTTCAGCCATTTAATTTTAATTGGGTTAATTATAAAAGGCTCATATTTATTTATTTAAGTTTTTGTTTATTTCATTTTGGGATCATGTTACAAATATTGGAGGCCATTAAAATTTCCGGAAGAAATTTGTTATGGGCATTGTATACATTTAAATGCATATCGTTTGGAAGACGCAATAAAAGCGAATGAAAAGCAGAGACTGGAAGTTTTACTGCTAAAAAGATCCCGTAGATCTTTGAGGAAAATTTAAAGAACAATATGACCACCAGAAGATGAACATTATACGACCACCAGAAGATGGATATTGTTCTTACTTACCCTGAAGGCGCAAGTCATTTTATATTAAATATTTTTTTTATGTTCAGTTTAGTTATTATGTGTTATATTTTATTTTATTATGTTTATTTTACTTATATGTGTGGATGTCAACTATTTCACATTACATGTGATAGTACAATTTCGAAATGAGAAAAAGATTAATACGCTCGAGAAGAGCATAAGTTTGAATATGTTCCTGAAGAACGCATGTTATACTATGATCTAGAAAATCATATATTTACGCTCTGGAAGAGCAAATACTTTGAAGAGTACAGAAACTCCCACTTACAGTAATAAAAGAAATTATTGATCCCGTCGAATTGGCTCTGCTCCATTCCTTGAAGTGAATGTGATTGTATGTAATAATTTTGATTATGGTTATAAACATTCGATTGGACACAAACAGGTTTTATAACAAGGCATCGAGTAAATGGTTATCAAATGTCCCTGAAGGGTAAATCTAATATTGATGAAACCGTTGCTTATCCTGAAGGTATAAGCTTGACTGATTTTATTTTATGTTCAACTTCATTATTAATTGTTATATTTATTACATTATGTTTATTTCATGCATGTTGTTACTGCTAAATTTTTTTTTAATGTGAACATAAAACTATCGTTGACTCGGGCATTTGTCCTGAAGACAATGCAATGACATATTCCGTATTTAATAAACGAAAATTATTCATAAGTAACAATGATAGTACAATCTCAAGAAAATTAATATGCTCTAGAAGAGAACAAGTTTACTATACTCTAGAAGAGTATATATTTAAGCTCTAGAAGAGCATAACTTTCACTATACTTTAGAAAAGTATATATCTAAGCTCCAGAAGAGCACAAGTTATATTATACTCTAGAATAGCACATATTTATGCTCCAGAAGAGCATGAGATTTAATATGCTCCAGAAAAGTAAAATATTTATGCTTTGGAAGAGCTTGAATTTTACTCCAGAAGAGCATAAATTTTATTATACTCTTGAAGAGTACAAACTTACATACTTACAATAATTAATAAAATTAAGTTGAGACAATAAAGAGATATTGAATATCCCCATGTTAAAATGCCTATAGGAAACTAACAAGTGGGGGAAAGTTTAATTACGTTATTTTTTAGATTGTACTGCATAAATATTTAAGTCAATAAAAGTTATCGTATCCAGCTTGAAGCTGACACATAGCAGCCTGAAGCTTGCACACAACAGCCTGAAGCTAGTACATTATAGCTTGAAGCGGTCACTAGCCTGAAGCTAGCAATTTTAAGTGTTTAAATACACCGTTTGCACAGCCCGAAGCTGAGACCAACTAGAAGTTGGCAGATAGATATGTGATTTATAGCTTCTATGCACCAGCCAGAAGCTGGTAAATAATTTTCCTAAGTTATTATATCCAGCCTGAAGCTGGCACATAAATAGCAACCTGAAGCTGGCACCAACTTGAAGTTGGTACATTGACTTATTGTTTGGCATGACCGGTTGGGCCATCCCAGGTCAATAATGATGCACGAAATTTATTTGGTCATTCATTGAAAAACCAGAAGTTTTACAATCAATGAATTTCCACGTGTTTGTTTGCTGCGAAATTAATTACACGGCCTTCCTAAGATGAGATTGGCCTAGAATCACCAGCAAGTTTGGAAATAATACAGGGACATGTACGCGGACTAATAAATCCGCCGCGTTGGCCATCTAGGTAATTTTTACGATGCATCGACTAGATGGTCTATTGTGTGACGCAAGTTGGCATTGTGCGCACTTATTTTAATGATTAAGCCACTTGCGGGTACATATCCCTACTTATGTTATTAGACTAGATGTTTAGATAATGCTGGTATATTTCTTCAATGGATAATGTATATCATTGGAAATAAACCCAAACCGATCTGGGTGAACATTTCCAATTGATTGCAAGACCATTGTTAATGAAATATTACTTATGAGAAAATGGTATTTTACATGCAACAATACTTGTGTGCATCAAGCCAACAAGTTATCACAAGGTCCCCCCATTTAATTGGTTCATGGTCACGAACCTAGTAACAACCATCTTCGGACCATTGGTTGTACAGTATTTAATGCTCCAACACAGCATAGTAAAGCTGGTCCTTAAAGAAGGTTGGGAATAGATGTTGGGTATAAAAATCTCCATCAATTACAAAGTAATTGAAACCATTGATTAATGATTGGAGATTCATTTATAGCAAAATTTGCTTATTGTTAATTCGATATGTGTGTATATCCAACATCAGGGGGAGAAAATAAGCAGCTGGATCAAGATATAATTGAAATGTTATTTAATGCTTAGTTTTGATCCTCAAACGAATTTGTGTGAGCTTGAAGTTCAAAAGATGATTCATTTGCAAAATATTAGTAAGTCAATTGCCAGACATATTTATTTGAAAAGTGTGACCATACCAGCTGAAAATGCTCCTGCTCGAAATAATGTTCCTGGAGAACAATTAAAATATGCAAATGAATCCAAAGTACGCCAAAAGCGTAGTATATGCTTGGTTCCAAACAAAAATTCTCAATAGAGAAAAAGGAGCAAAGAGATAAAGATGGCCCCAGTGAGCAAAATAAGACCTCCAGAAGAGGTTCAAATTAAAAATCCTCAAGAAGAGGTTTTTCTGACACAATAGATAAAGTTCCAGAAGTAACTCAGGTACCTGAAATAAATGTGTTTGGTGAGATCTCAATTATAGTGTCAGGAATAAGAGGGAATCGACGAGAAATAACCGTCGACTGAATACTATTTTTATTTATTTTCTATAGAGCTAAATATTTTGAAATAAAATGAGGATCATGAACCTACATCTATTGATGAATGTAGGCGCAATATGATTGGACAAATTGAGAAACATGATTAAGGCTGTGTTAGAATCGCTTGTGAAGCGAGATATTTTCCGGACTTGTAGTCCGTTGTGAAGCAAGATACTATCCAAACCTGTAGTCCGTACACCAAATGGTGTGGAACCAGTCGATTGAAAATGGGTATTTGTGAGAAAAGAGAATTATAATAGAGAGATACAAAGCACGGCTTATCGCACAAGGTTTTACCCAAACGACTTGGTATTAATTGTGAGGAGATAGATATACTCCCCTGTGGTGGATGCAATTATTTTTGGTAAGTCTGGTATAATATGAAAAGAATTAGTAATGCATCAAATAGATGCTATTACAGCCTATTTCTATGGATCCATAAGTCATGACATATGCATGAGAATCCCTGAAGGATTCAAGTTGCTTGAAGCAACTAATTCCTGGGAATATACAAAATTAAACTAAATTGATCTTTACATGGTTTAAACCAATTTGAGTATGCATAGTATAAAGTACATGCATGAATTTATTATTGCTTATGATGCATATTTATATGTGATATTTATCATTTTGTGATTTGGAACTCCTGAAGTAGCTTTCAAATGCCGTGCTATGCCTGTAGAAAAGAATTTTGAGATGAAAAATTTCATTGGTCCTGAAGCACCATGTCAAAGTGCAATTTATCATGTTAGTAACATGAATCCTGCAGCTGTTGCCATAAGCCTATTGACAAGATATGGCTATGCTCTTATCTTCGGGATATAATAAGATATGGCATTATATTAACCCTGTTAGCCCGAAGAGAATATAGTTGGTCTTTGCTGATGCAGGTCCTTTATTTGATCCACAAAATCATAGACGGACATCTGGTACAAGTTTACACATGAAATTGCTATATCATCAGGACCACAAAAGCAAGATGGCAAGAAAGATACACCAACAACGAATTATGAAGATAATGCTGGCTATATTGTCCAATAAAAGTAGTGATGTATCAAAAGTGACCGGACAAAGCACACGGATGATCGGCATGCAACGACATCAAGGAATCAAAAGAGGCCAAAATGAGGGGGAGTAGAATTGACACTGCACTCTTTTTTCCTTCACCAAGTTTTTATCCCACTGGGTTTTTCTTGGTATGGTTTTTAACGAGACAGTTATTCCAAAAGCGTATTCTACCCAAAGTACAACAGTATTCAAAGGGGAGTGTTATAAAACGTTATAAAAACGTGTGTGAATACTGTATATACCTACCTCTCCCCTATATATTTTGTAACAGATGAAATGAAAAAAAAATAATAGAGTTCCTCCTTCCTCCTTCTCACTGCGTCGTCTTCTTCTCCATCTCCTGCGTTCTATCTTCTTCTTAATTTTCGCTTCATTAACACACTACATTTATAACATGACATAACTTTTTTTTTTTGAACGATCACATATAATCATGATCGCAATTTGCAATACTATTAAAGCTAATTAGAACTGGGAAGAGATTTCCGAAAAAAGTGTCTTCTGAACCTTCATGATTGCTTCTAGGCTCTTGCTGTTGATTAGCAAACGCTTCAAAAGAAGGGAATGTTGTATCGTACTACCTAGTACCTAGGCAATGAGTATGTTCTGCAACATGATTGAATGCATTAAGCTGCTCCTAGCAAGCGTGTTTTTTAATCTTCTTTTTGGCCACTTTCAACTATACCTATAACAACACATATCACACCACAGAATATCCATCCCCAACTAGGTACGTGCATGCACATCAAACGAACACACCGTAATTCTAGCTGTGACTATACCTTTTTTTTTTAAAAAAAAATAGAACTTGAGATAGAGAAGAAAAACCAGTGTTACTGTAGCCAACCCTTGTGAGCAAAAAGGCATATGTATTCTTTGAGACCGCAGTTTGAGGGCGTAGTTGGGAAACTCTGAAACAAATAGGTGGGGATACATTCCCAACTTTTGTTCTTAAAAATATTAATGTCACTCACCTAAAAAAAAAATCTAATGTAGACTGCCAAACTCCAAGGCCAGGGTGTCCGAATTGGTCTATGATGTCCCCTCCCCCCAAAATGGACCGGTCTAATTAAGATATTGGTGCATAAGAAAAAAGAAAAGAAAAGAAAAAAATACTAATTAATGTCAAATGGAATGTAAAGCAGCGTTCAAAGCAATTAAAACATAGATGATATTTGTGGTTTTTAGATTTACTTTTTTTTTTTTTTTTAATGAGCAATGAATTTGTGTTGGCGCCAATCTAGACATATCTTAATAGGCCTTTTTTATTTCTCCCTGCTAATTAGAATTGTTATCAACGAAAGAAATGTATAATTAAATATGCTAGTAATGCATTTTAGATTTTGGAAATAGAAGCTTTATTGGTTTTATTTAGCTTACAATTTGCAGCCGGACATTTCAAATCCACAAGGAAGCCGACACAATCCTGCTAGCTAGTAATTTTAAAGTTCCATTGATCTGAAGGCATAGTAAATGCTTTCTTGATGATATACAATGACAAATATTGTTGCAAGGGCATATACATAAGTTTACATATATGCCTACATTTGATTTGCATCAATTTCTTCCACCCATTGTTTTGATCCATCCATCAACCCAGGGCTCATCCTGATCATGAGAACGCAGAACTCCATTTGGTTGATGGCACCATCCCCATCGAGATCACCTTCCATGAGCATGCACACAATCTCATCGTCCCTCATGTCATGCAACCCCAACAACACACTGTTCTTCTTCAAGCTCTCGAAGGTGATTAGCCCCTTCTCCCCATCCATTAGCAACCTAAACCCGTTACACAGCTCCACCATAAATTCTTCCGCTCCCAGTCTCTCCATCATGGACGGGAAGTAATCCTCAAAATCAAATGCATAATCAAAATATGCCATAGTTAGAGAAGCAGAAAGAAAGAGCAAGTGATCGATGGACTGTGAAATCAGGGTGAGGTACGTATGCAGTGGTGGAGAAGGAAGAGGGAAATGGTGGGGATTATATAAGGAGAGGAAGGCGACACAGACAAGCACAGAGACAGGGAAATTAAGAGTGAGGGAGAGGTCTTCCAGGAAAGAGCGGGGGCGCTTTGAAACCCGATACTGTAGTTGCTAGCTAGGGTACAGGTGAATAAACGCTTAAATTGTTATGGTTGGAGAGGTGAGCTTCCTTCTTCTCTCTTTTTCTTTTGGTTACTTGAAAACTCTTCTTCCCGGAAGCTGCATGCTCCATATATGTTGGGATCACAGGATCTGTGTGTGTTTGCTCCTAAAAGTAAATTAACTTGTGTTTAAGAAGCACATGTGTCTCACGGGCACGGACGCATGACGTACATTTGTTCTTTGGATTATTTTTTATTGTAAATTAAGCTAGTGCTAAAACCATGCATGTGAATGTGGCAATACTGTCATTATAAAAATATATTCATTATTCAAGCTACCTAGGAGTAGCCCAATATATTAACACAGTTGCACTTTATAATTTTTATCCACATGCATAAATACGAAATTACGAATCCCAGGGACCAATGTCCGTTACATGTTAATTTAGTTATATCGCCACGAGCAGTACATGACATGCATTTCCATTTCAAATAGTGGCGCTGAACAGAAACCAAAAAGCCGGTTGTTGGCTTGGCTCCCTTTCGTAGTACCCTTAATGTGCCACTTGTAAGTTAATTAGTTTGAGCTGCTGTAACTTGAAGAACAACGTACGGGTACTGCAGACGGTGTCCTTGTGGTGTCCGGTTTGTGTACCACGAAGAAGACAGGCAAAGCATATCTAAATGATATGTGGTACTCACTATCTAATAGAGAGACCCCATTAGCTTCCAGAAAGAAAAGGTAGTATGTGATTAAGACGTCCATCTAATAATACAGGAAACATATCACGCTCTTATATGGAGAATATGCATGCGCGCAACACCTATATCTGAACTATATTGATTACTTTACATTTCAATCTATTGCATGTTGAATAGCTCCAAGGAAGGAAATTACACTGAAGTTTCCCTCGTCAGTGTAGATGCAGACGCATCACAGGATGCCTCTTGCTTCCTATTTTCCTATCTGATGGCAAAGTTTTAAACAATTTATACATGTAATTGGCCTCATCATATATGTATAGATGTTCTACTTTTGACAGAACTTGCCCCGGCAAGATTTTCGCCCACTGTCTTGTGGTCTATAGACGACCCCCCCAAGTCTGATCACCACCAACATGCTTTTTGCAGACTCTGTCAATCAACCTCGCGAGTTCCAGCTGCAAGCAGAATCATCCTAGCTTTTTGCAGCAAATTGAGACCAAGCAAATACGCGACTTCCCTTAATTTCTAACAAACATAAGTAGACTTTATTCTCTTTGAAGGGGCTTGCCATGATTTCTTTAATATGTCGGAGTTAATTGGATATTGATCTTACATATATGAAGTTTTTTTGTTTTTTTATGCTAATTGTTGCATTTATTAATAAAAGTTGGAAATCAAGCACAACAATACATTGACATATTTTCCAAGTATTCAATATATCATCAATCATATGGCTCCTTCATCGTGATTGTTAATCATGCATTAATTAATAAACTAATTTAGTAAGTTTTCCTTTCACTCGTGATCGTGATTTGACTTTACTCAAATCATTTAAGCTTTTTGGTTCGATTGTTCCTTTGATATGATGGTAAAACCTTTATAATCAGAAGGTCCCTTATTCCAATTTCTGCAAATCACACACCCCAGGGATCCCCCTCCTTTCTCTAGATTAAGAAGAATAAGTTGGTAGGCCTATGCAAGTTTTGAGCCTAAAGAAAATTATTGTGGGAGCTTCACTCAATGCCTTAAGTTTTGGGATGAATTGTTAATTTCTTTCATATAGATATGCAAAAATTTCATCCTTCCAAAATGTTAATTAACGTCATACCTTTCTGGAGTTTTGACATTAATTTAAACACGCTTCATGCAGTGTCAAATGCTTACAAGCACCAACATAGTCCTCCGTATATTGTTGCCTTAATTAATTCCTACCATATATTGTCACTACCAATTTCTAGCCCGTTTACCATAGTCCTCCGTATGTTGTAGGCGATTATAATGAAACCTTGGAGGGTTGGGAAAGAAAAAGTGGGAGGGTCTATGCCCGGGGAGCAACAGCTCTACGTCAATTTATAAATTCCCTTCAATTATTGGAGTTTTCCTTAGAGGGAAGGATGTATACATGGGCGAATTCTTTTACTGCCAGCCGTATTGATAGAGCCATGGCACAGTCTGACTGGAGTATCGTTTTTCCCAAGCTGTTCTTATCAACAGGGCGACGGAAATATTCAGATCATTGGCCGTTAGTGCTCCGGCAAGAGAAGGTCGATTGGGGTTTCAAGCCATCCCGTTTCCTCTCATGCTGGTGGTCCTATCCGAATTTCAAAGAGGTCTTGGCGGGCATGTGGTCTCGGGTTGAGCAGCAATTGCCTGGTCGTTTTCGACTCCTAAGTTAAGTAGGTTGAAATTGGAGTTGGGTCACTGGAACAAGAATGTATTCGGTCATATTGATAGGGACATGGTGGCTCTACAGGCTGAGGTTGATCGCCTCGTGTTACAGTTTGAGCAGACCTCCCTGTCTCTGGTGGAGAAAGAGCATCTTGCGGAATGCCGTAGCCAGTTATTTCAGAGAGAAAAGCAGAGGGAGGCCCTTTGGCGTCAAAAATCACGTGTTAATTGGTGTCGGTTGCGGGGATCGCAACACGCGATTTTTTCATCTGACTGCCTGTAATCGTGGCCGTAAGAATGGCATTCATTCTATACAAAAGGAAGGGCTGATCCTGACATCACCCCAGGAAATTAAAGAGGAGGCGTCATCTTTTTTCTCTTCCTTGTATTCCGTTGTTGGAAGGAAAAGGCCCAAGATTGGGAGCCTGCCTTTTGCTAGCCTTGATGGGGTGACGGCCTCTTCATTGGAGCGTCTAATAACTTTGGAGGAAATTAAGAAGGCTGTATGGGCCTGTGACAGTTCCAAGGCTTCGGGGCCTGATGGCTACAATTTTTCTTTTTATAAGAACTGTTGGGACTTGTTGCAGGATGATCTACAGGATTTAATTCAGACTTTTTTCCTTACTGGCTCCACACCAAAGGGTGTGTGCTGTGCTTTCATCACCCTAATCCCCAAGAAGACGGATGCTCGCACTTTTGATGATTTTCGGCCCATCACCTTGATACACGGTATATATAAAATTATTTCCAAAATACTTGCAGAGCGAATAAAACCGGTGATGGAGACTTTGGTGAGTAGTACACAGTCGGCTTTCATTGCTGGTCGTAACATTCTGGATTGTGCTTTAGTAGCATCCGAGGCAGTACATTCTATCAAGGCCTCGCGCTCTAAAGCGGTCGTGTGGAAGTTGGACTTCCGGAAAGCTTATGACTCGATTTCATGGGAGTATCTTTTCGAGGTCATGGAATGTATGGGCATTGGTCGACGGTGGCTGAGTTGGATCCGAGCTTGTCTCACCTCATCTTCCTTATCTGTACTTATTAATGGCTCACCTTCGCCACAATTTGGTATGCAAGGAGGTCTTAAACAAGGGGATCCTCTCTCCACCTTTCTCTTTCTATTAGCTGCGGAGGGATTACCAGCCCTCCTTCATCGGGCTATTGAAAGGGGCTTTATACACCCGGTATGTGTTAATGGTGTTCCTATTACTTTGTTACAGTTTGCTGATGATACATTACTATTTTCTTCGGTGGACTTAGAGAATTTGATGCAGTTGAAGAGGATATTACGGTGTTTTGAATTGCTCTCTGGTTTGAGCATCAACTTTCATAAGAGCGGTTTGGCAGGGATTAATTTGAACCCTGGCACGGTGACGCACCTGGCAACCTCTCTTCTCTGCAAGGAGGCTCGACTTCCCTTCACCTATCTTGGCTTGCCCCTAGGGGCTAATATGAGGTTGGCGCGTAGTTGGGACCCGGTTGTTGCAAAGTTTCGGAGTAAACTAAGTGCTTGGAAAGGTAGATTCCTCTCTTTTGCTGGCAGGATCATATTGTTAAGATCGGTGTTGTCCTCTCTGCCCCTATATTTTTTGTCTTTGTTTAAAATTCCTGCCGTGGTGGCAAGGAAGATAGTTCGACTGCAACGTACTTTCTTATGGGGTGGTGTGGGCGATAAAACAAAATTATGTCTTATTGCTTGGGATAAAATCACCTTACCGGGGTCACAGGGGGGCTTGGGTGTGGAGTCCCTCCTGGAGAAGAATCATGCTTTGCTTTTTAAGTGGCTCTGGCGCTATCGGACACAGGATGGTGGTCTTTGGCGTCGGCTCCTGCAGGCCAAATGCTCTATTCCTACTCCCGCATCTGTTCCCGTGTTTGACCTAACCAAGGCCTCTCCGACCTGGTCCAGTATTGTTAAGAGTGATGATTTTGTGGGGCTCTCTGGGAACACTCTCTTGGGTGGTATTCAGTGCCGGATTGGTAGTGGTCATGATACTGTTTTTTGGCATGATGTATGGTCAATTGCAGGCTGCTTGAAGGATGTGTATCCCCGATTATTTCGCCTGTCCACTTTCCAAAGTGCCTCTTTGTATGAGGTACGGCATGCTGGTTATTTACATCACACTCATTTGTCTGCATGGTCGAGAAGATTGTATCCATGGGAGATTGAGGTATGCAGTGCTCTTCAGTCGCAGCTGGATGGTTTAATATTAGATCCTACTGAGTGTGATAGGTGGCTGTGGACACCGAATCCTACGACTGAGTATTCTGTTCGATCTGCTTACATGCTTCTACGCCCGGTGGCCCCGCCTACCTCGTGTCCGCTTCTCTGGCTATCTGTGGTGCCCCCGAAGGTTGAGGCTTTTGTTTGGCGGGCACTACACGACGGGCTTCCTAGTAAGGCGTCTCTCTTTTTTAGGGGCATTATTTCGATCACGGATGCTTACTGCCCCCATTGTCGTAAGCATATGGAGACTGTGGACCACATGTTACTTCATTGTTCGGTGGTATACTCTTTGTGGCAACGTCTTGCGCGTTGGTGGGGTACGACATGGGTGATGCCGGGATCCCTTGAGGCGTGGTTAACCCAGTGGTTGTCTCTTGCAGGGGCATTGCGGTGTCAAGAAGTTTGGATGACTCTTGGTTACTCTATGTTATGGTCGTTGTGGTTAGCCAGGAATTCTTTGGTTTTTGAGTCTAAAACGTTGTATGGGGATGTCCTCTTTGACTTGGTACTCACTAGGGCTTTTTGGTGGTTTAAGGTGTCCCATCCTCTCTTCCCTTACCCAGTGGGTTGCATCCTTGCCACTCCAGAAGCGTTCAAGGGTTGGTCAGACAAAACCATTCACCTGCAGTATGGATAGTTGATCTGTGCCCAGTGTTGCTCGATAGTTTTGTTTCTTTATTTCTATTAGCTTCTTCCTTTGTAAATATGGCTTTCGCCTTCTTTTTTCAATAAAATTACATCGATTACCATCAAAAAAAAGGAAAACGGGTTTTCTTACCTATTCGTTACGAAATCCTTACGGGAAAAACGATGCTTACCGTTTGCTATCCGTTTCCTTACGGGAACCATCCGTAAGCAAACTGTTCGTAAGTAAATTCCTATCCGTAAGGATTTTGTAAGGAAACTGTTAAAAAGGTTTCCTAACGGCTTTTGCCCGTAAGGAAACGGTTAGTGTTCCTTAACAAAACAATCAGTGGGCCTCATTCGTAGACAAACATTTCCCTAAGAAAACGGTAAGTAATTGGTAAGCAAAATACTTTACTTACAATCCTTTATTGTAACCAAACCGTTAGCATCCCGTAAGGAAAAATAAATAAATTAAAAAAAAATAATCGCATGAAACCCAGAACCCAGAACCCAGAAACACCAGAAACATGAATATTGAACCCTTCAACATGAATATTGAAGACATCAACCTGAACATTGAACCCAAAAACTAAAATAGAATAAATGCAAACATTCAACATCTCAATTAATCAAAGTGAACATAGAATCTGACATTGTTCCAAATCATATGAAATTCTCAACACAACAATTTGGCACCAAATTCCTTGCCTTAAACAAATAAAACATAAAGCCACAAATATAACGTAATAATACAAGTAAACAAATCAGTGTGTTGATTTGTGAGAACCTGCAGAATTGTTCTTCGAAGCAGGACGTGGTGGAGGACAACTTGGCATTGGGATAGAATTGGGAAAACTGACATTTGTTGATTGATCAATTGGAGGAGCAGCTGTTGAGACACTCGAAAAGGTCGGCATCGAGCTTGAGAATGTTTGCTGCCATGGATGTGATGAAGATGCACCTCCAGCAGGCATCATTTGTTGCTGCCCTGTAAAAGCCAAGTGACCAAATGGAAGATTTTTCCATTGCTACTGCTCAAGAGGGCGAGTTCCACAAGGCATCACTGCTGGCCGTGTAACATATTCAGGGGCACGTAACTGCGGGTTCATTTGAGATAAAAACATCTGCATCATCTGCCCAAAGTGTTCGCTCATTTCACTCCTTATTGTGTCTGAAATTTACAGTGTCCACTATCTGTTCCTTGACAGTATCCAGCAGTTGTTCCTTGACTGCATTAATCTCCCGCTGAACAATAACTTCAAATGGCTCCTCTCCAACAACCTTTTGTGAAGTTACAGAACCATTAGAATATATTGATTCTGTAAACTTCCTACTTGGCTCTCTAGACCCAAACACTCTACCCTTTTTGATACCTCTAACAGAATCCAACCATAACGAACAATCAATAAATGGGGCATTTGATAAATCCTCCCCATATTTGGATTTCAGCCCTTCAATATATTTATCCTACAACAAAGCACAAAGAAAAGCAAAACATTTAACAGCCATGTAAAACAAATACATGATTCACATTTCTCTTTATACTAAAGTACAATTCAAATGTAAACAAATTCTGTGCATGAGAGCATTTAGTTACTTGCTGGTAGGAACAGCCATATGCACTAATTCTAATTCATAGCATTTAACTGCCATGTAAAAAACATGGCATAATTCACATTTCTTGGAATGCTAAGATAAAAAGCACATTCTGTGCATTCACTCTTTTGTACATATGGGACTTACTTCCTGGCAGGAACAAAAGAATATCTATGGTACCAAAAGGGCAACACTAGGATATAAACAATTAGTTTACCTGGTTGTCATAGGCTCTACAAGCCACCAATCATGTATACACATATTCTTTTATACAATCTTATGTGTTCAGAGTGGATGTACACGATAAAATAGAATTATTAAACATCACGCAAGTGTATTATTAGTATATGAATTCAATTATATAAATGAATAACACGTGTGCATTGAGTATGCATTCTTTGAAGTTCTGTTGACTATGTATGTTCAAGTGGTTAAGTGGTTTAAGGAGGGAAATCAACTGTGGAAAGTGACTGCTTCTTCTGGAACAAAAACATCTAGAATACTTATGAACAACACCCAAAATTTAAAGCCAAACAATACATATAATGGGAACTTTTATTATCTCAAAAATTATGTGTGGAAAGTTAATCTATTAATAAATAGAGAAACCGAAAAAGGAAATAAGGAGGGAGCAAATTACTTACCTTGATTGTTTTAATCTTAGGATCTAGATATTCTCCATCACTCTTCCTTTTATGGGTTTCATCAAACAACTCAATTTGTGTGATTTCCTTGCCTTTATCTCGCTCCTGAAAGGGAAAAAATAAATATATATAAAAGTAGAAAGATCATTATGTACTCAAGTAATAATGTGGAAGATATATTCTTTAGCTTACCAACTTATGCTTCAAGGTCTTAAATGAGTTAGAGCCTGCTGAATGTCTGGCTAATGTTCCATTTTTTTGGGAAAGATGGTTTGCACTATTGGTGGCTGATTTTTTCTTCCATTCTTCAGTAGCCCAATGTTCACAAAGTTGAACCCATGCTACTTTAGGAATCCAAGCAGGACCATGCTCCTTAATGTCATGTGGCTCTTTTTTAGACTTTTCTTCTGCGTTTTTCCTTGCATTTGCAGCTGCTGTACTTGTATATATAGAATGAACCTCTTCAGTGGTGATTGAAGCATCCCAATAATGTCTACCCTACAATTTGCATAATCATAAATTAGTTTAAGACATGTATTGACCAAAATTTGCATTTAAAGATGACGAAACTACAATTTGCATAATCATAAATTAGTTTAAGACATGTATTGACAAAAATTTGCATTTAAAGATGATGAAACTGAAACCAACCTCAAATTTCTTCCAAAGTGCATTACGAACATCCTTATCCACTAGTTCCCATTTCAGCCATGCTTCCTTGTAAAAATTCTTTATATCCTTAGTTATCTTACGATTATGTTGAGGATTAACAAACCTGGAAATTTTAGTAATGTATGAGAGTCACAAATCTATGAATTATAGAGGAGTTTGTACATAAATTTTAACGAGTAGACAATAGCGTTTGGTACTCCATGGCAGATTTTAATTTAATACATGTAGATGGCATATATATGTCTCCCATAAGCTGCTGACATATTTTAATTGGCCAAGAATCAAAAGGATGCATTATCTATTGAAATGGAAACAAAAAGAAAAAGGTGAAGCAAGGGTAATTAGAAGCAGAATGCTTTAACATGCATGCACATACAGAATACTTTAACATATCATTCCACTATCCTGCATGCACTTACAGAATACTTTGACATGCTAAAAATGTCAAATCATAACAAAGAAACAACCCAGAACTCAATCCCACAGAGAGGCATTGTACCACAAGAACAAACTGAGTAATTTCAATTTTGTTCATCAGCAATCGAATGTGGCTAGGCACACACAATCATTCAACTAGTTCATTGAAAAACACAGAGATAAGAGAATGTAAAGCAGAAATCAGATAATATTCTAAGTGGCTCAACTCTAACTAATACATGCAAAATACTTAACAAATTCCTATTTTTGTGATAATAATTACGTACACTGTTTTTTCTTTATCGATAGGGAGATGCTCCTTTCCATTATTATTTGTTTGCTCATCTCGTGCGCTTCCTTGAACAGATACAGCATCGACATCTCCTTGATTAGAGGCATGGTCATAACCTGCAGCTTCTTCTCTGTCATTTTCTTCAACTCTTTGATTTTCTAAACCCATGGCTGTCCCAAAAGCGTCATGATCAGTCATTAAATGCTCTAGTTGAGGACGGTAAGCATCAGATTGATTGTTCTCGTTGCTTTGTCTTTCCATATCTGCACATGCGATA
>JAKUCV010002334.1:251195-308154 GCA_028386065.3 Turnera subulata
TGGTTCATCAAAGTTCTCTACCATATGTTGCATAAATTCTTCTTCATCAGCTAATTGTTCTTCCTCACTCTCATCCTCACTATCAACAACCATGCCTAAGGATGCAATTTCATGCTCTTCAACTATAGCAACATCATATAAATCATTCAAAATGTGAGTATCCGCATCATTTCTATCAGAAACTTGGACATTTAGAGGTTGTTCAGATTCCATTTGCTGAAATGGTTCTTCTTGATCTCCATTACTTTGCAAAGGCATGGTGGGTACATTATATCTTTGTTTTGGACTTGTTTTGCACACTGCTACCCGGTCACTTAAAGATCCAGCAGCATATGGACAAAAGTACACTTGATGACATTGTTCGGCAAGTACATAGGTGTCGTTGGTGTACAACTTTTGCACATGCCTGATATCAACTAACCCAGACCTATGTACTCTCATTGCCTTTGAAGTGTGCCTTGTGTCATACCAATCACAGTTGAACACTACCACTTTATCCCCTTTCCCATCTCCATCTCCATCTACATCTCGAAGATATTCCACCTCTAAGATCTCTTTAATTACTCCATAGTAGTCACCTTCAGCACCACCGTGAGTACTTCCTTTCACACAAACACCGTAGTTTAATGTTGCCTTATGCTCGGATGTGTTTTTAACTTCAAACTTGTAACCGTTTACATAGTATCCTTTGTATGATATCGCATCATGCCCTGGACCATATGCAAGATGTTGTATGCGCTTATCATAGTTCTCATGATGCTGATATTTTCGCATCTACATAAACGGAAAGTAGTTACATTCTTAAAACAAAGAATTATATAATTTGACTAAATACGTGATATCCTAAATTATCAGAAAAGAACCTCACCCAATTTACCAACCAAGGAGCAAAGTTTTCGTTTCGTTGTACCTCCATTGCATTCTCAGTAATATTTGGAAATTGTCTTCTCACAGTTGTCTCAAAGACCCTATACAATATATGGGTAAGTTACCAGAAAAAACCTAAGGCTATGATAAGATAACTAAGTATTAAGGAATTACTTACTCTAGATAAGGTGTGATTTCAGCGCAGCTCAACAAAATATATCTAGATATCAATCCCATCTCTTTCTCCGACAATTGCTTGGTAGTCCCTACATCTCGTAGAGGACGTCCAGGATGATTAAAGATCGAGAGTGGACTGTGATTACAACTCCTTTCTCCCCCATCATCATTTCTGGGATGCCTACGCATGTTTGCTTGAATTTCATCCTTGAAATAATAAGTGCAAAACCAAGATATTTCGTCCATAAGGTAAGCATTCATGATAGATCCTTCCACTGCAGATTTGTTTCGTACCATGTTCTTCAAATAAAATATATATCTGCATATGGAAAATATGTTCACGAACTTGTAATACCTTTAATATTGTAGATCAAGAAAATTATTATTTACCTTTCAAAGGGGTACATCCAGCGGTATTGAACTGGACCGGCAATTCTAGCCTCAAATGTGGTATGCATTGTTATATGCTCCATAGAATCAAAGAAGCTTGGTGGAAATATCTTCTCCAATTTGCACAAGATCTCCACAATCTGCTTCTCTAACAACTCCATGTGTTCAACGTGAAGAACAGTAGAACACAAATCTTTGAAGTAGAAGCTTAATTCTGTCAATGCTTCCCAAATAGGAAGTGGGAGCAAACCGCGAAATGCAATAGGAATCAATCGCTCAAGAAGAATATGACAGTCATGGGACTTCAATCTATACAGTGTTCCAGCCTCCAAATTAACACTATTCGCAATGTTGGAAGCATATCCATCTGGTAACTTCAAATTCTTCAACCACCTATACACACGTTGTTGATCATCTCTTGGCAATGCATAAGGAGCTCGTGGCATCATTGACTTGCCATTCTCTTCAAATATGTATTGACGTGGGCGATCAGAAAACTCCTCCAAGTCCCTTCTAGACTTAAAATTATCCTTTGTTTTGCCACTAATGTTTATGACAGTGTTGAACACATTGTCAAAAACGTTCTTTTCGATATGCATGACGTCTAAATTATGCCTGATCAACAAGGTCCTCCAATACTCCAACTCAAAAAAGATACTTGTTTTCTTCCAGTTATGTGTCCTACCCAAACTAGCAATGTTTTCCTTGGCAAAAGGAAACCCAAATTTGATAGGAGGAAGGTTAACCACTGTTGCATAGATCTCTTCACCAGAACGATATTCAATTGGACCATCCTTCTCAACTTTGTTCTTCAAAAAATTGTCCCTTTGATTCCTGAATGGATGATTCACTGGTAAGAATCGTCGATGACAATCAAAGAATGATGCTTTGCCTCCTGCTGGTAATGTGAATGCTTTTGTCTTTTCCATACAATATGGAGAAGCAAGCTTTCCATGTGTACTCCACCCAGACAACATAGCGTACGCAGGAAAATCATTAATGGTCCATAAAAGTGCTACACGCATTTGAAAGTTCTGCTTCTTACTTCTATCGTAGGTTTGAACTCCAAATTCCCACGACATTTTCAACTCATCAATAAGTGGCCTTAAGCAAACATCAATATTTCGAGAGGGACTTTTGGGCCCAGGAATCAGCATATTGGGCCCAGGAATCAGCATAGTAAGGAAAAGAAATTGTGGCTTCATGCACATGCCAGGGGGCAAATTATACATTGTGGTAATTACCGGCCAACAAGAATACGATCTCCTGTTTGAGCTGAATGGATTAAACCCATCCGTGCATAAACCTAACCGTACATTCTTTGGTTCAGCTGCAAATTGAGGGTGCCTCTCACTAAAATGTCTCCAAGCCTCGCTGTGCGCTGGGTGACACATTTTTCCTATTTCATCTGGAGGGTTGAAAGCATGCCACGTCATGTGTTTTACTGTTGGTTCTGCCATAAACAATCTCTGAAGACGTTGGGTTAGTGGGAAGTACACCATCTCCTTGTGGGGAATGAATTTCTTAGCACCTTCTCGCTTATACCGTGGTTCTTCACACACAGAACATTCCAGCAAGTGAGAAGTCTCCTTGTAAAACAACATGCAGAAGTTCTTGCACATCTCGATCTTCTCATAACTTAACCCCGAACTCTTTACCAATTTCTTTGCTGCATTGTAGCTGGATGCCAGCTGATGCCCAGGTGGAAGCATTTCCATTACCATTTCAGTAATGAAATCATATTGGTAATTCGATAACTTGCAATGCAGCATATGGGTAACTGTAGAGAGTTAACTATGGCTTTCACATCCATCCCACAATGGAGTGCTATTTGCTGCCAATGCATCATAGAACCTTTGTGCTTCTGGGTTGGGATCCTCTTCTTGTTGATGTGGGCTTTCGCTATGCAAATGTGTCGCATTTGGGCCAGTTAAGTCAAAAATCACCTCCCTCATGTCGTTAGTAATATTAGAGGACGCCTCACGGTTATCATGACCATCATAGTGTGCTCCTCCACCGTGTATTGAATCATTATAATTTTCTCCATGAGCATGCCACCAATGATAATCTTCTAAAAAACCTTTGGTCCATAGATGAATATGTATATCATCTCGGCCAAATAGTTTTTTATTCTTACACCTCCTACATGGACACCAAACTTTTCCTTCTCTAACCAAATCAGTTAGAGAGAAAGCAAAGTCCAAAAACTTATCCACACCTGCTCTAAATTCATCATGGAGACTACCATCGTTATTTAGCCTATGGTACATCCATGTTCGATTACTAGACATTGCTACCTACAAAAAATTAGCTAAAATTCTTAGCATATAATTCACATTATTTTTTTGCTAAAGTATAATTCAGATGCATACTTTCAGCAGCTTCGACGAAGCAAAAAACAAATACTTTCAGATTCCTAAATTTGTGCATTCTAATATGTCTACGATTGAACTGCCTCTTGTTTTATAATATGGGATAGTGTGGGCTAGCCATTTTTGGTTCTTGACAACTTGATTACAAAAATTAGAAGAAAACGAATAGCTTAAGTTTTTTACTGAAAGTGTGGACATGGTTCAAAAAGACAACTTGGTGTTTTTAATGGACTGAACAGTCATTTGATTGAAAGAGAGGACTGACGTGTCAAATGCATGCGTTTGTTGTCTATTATAGTAAAAAATAAGAAATGACACCTTGTGGTCTTCATTTCACATGCATACATAATGAAAAATGAACAATTTTTCTATGTAAAAGAAAACAAGTTTTTATTGCTATTTTCATAATTGTTCATCGCTAAGAAATTGAACAAGTTACAGCAGCATATACATACTATCCAGATCGTATATTTAATTTTGGAAAGGAAAATATTACAACTATTTGACATGGTGGAAATTAATTACATATCACGTGTGACTGTAATTATATGTGGGATAAGTAAAGTTTCGGAGGAGCATTGCAATGACTTTCAATTAGAGCATAAAATGGGGTGATTGGTGGATGACATACCAGGAGGTTTATGGTGATCCTTTCTGCTGCTGCTGCGTTTCTCTGACTGCAAGAGATCTCTTTGGCAAGTCACTGGCTGTAAAGAAAAAAATTGGAAGTAAATCAATGAGAATCATGAGCAAATTGCTTAAATACACATGAAAAGAGAAACATAAAAGAGAAGAGTGGGGATACCTTGCACCAGGAGGTTTATGGTGATCCTTTCTACTGCTGATGCGTTTCTCTGACTGCAAGAGATCACTTAGGCAAGTCACTAGCTGTAAAGAAAAAAAAGAAAAAAATTAGAAGTAAATCAATGATCCATTTCTTAAATACACATGAAAAGAGAAACATAAAAGAGAAGAGTGAGGATACCTAAGTGCATATTTATACTAGAATGCAGCATATAATCCTTCAATCCTCACCATCACTAGTCTGGTGGATTGATGAAGTCGTACAGCAGGGCACAAATGGATATCATAACATGGATTCCTAAATCTGTGCATTCTAATATGTCTATGATTGAACTGTCTCTTGTTTTATATTAGAATGCTCTACTTAACTTTGTTACTTCTTCATTGATTGCATGACTGTATGTCAAATTGCAGAAGCTTGTTAATCACCACTACCAAAATGCAATTCCAGGTTTAGTTTGGTTTGGGCTTAACCATCATTCCAAAATGTATCAACTTAATCATTTTTTTTATAAATTACCAGGTATACTAGAGAAGACTGTAAACTAAACAGATCAGAAGGCTGTAAACTAAAAACATGCACTTGAAATGTTAGGTTTAAGGGACTCACTATGTAGGGACGGAGCGACTCGTCGATCAGCTACAAGTTCATAAATCCTCGTTATTAAAAGCAAATGGAACTCATTAGCCATCAAACAAATCAGGCTAACAGTAAAAGCAAACTGTGAATAGTAACAAAGGAGGATTTCCGCAAAGCAAGCTCAAACTCAAACTTAGGCCACACTAGACTTGAAATCAGAAAAGGCTACTTCCTCATGTAGAGAGCAGAAAGTAGCAGGAAATAGAATGAAAGTTATGAGAAGCCCACATTAGATACTTACAGATCAAAAGGGATAGACCCTTCAGGACCCACTTTAAAAACCCATTTGAATGGTAACATGAAGTTTTTCAACTCTGCGGTGGTGAGGGTAAGTTTAACTACGACCAATTAATATAACCAATAATCATACCCCTGAACATTCATGTAATCGATATTTCCAAAAACCAAAGATTCATGTTACTAATATCCAATCCATAGATGCTTATTAACTGAGAACTTAAAACCTGTAAACACCCTGTTATTGATATAAAATTGTATGACCTCTAGCAATACCAAAGAAAATTGCAAAACTCTAGATTATTGCAAGATAAAATGCGTAAGAGATTAATCCACCGATGAAACATAAAAAAAAAAAAGAACAGACCAGAAATAGGACATGCTTAAAACAATTGTGAAGAGATTCAGCAGACTTGGAAGGGGATCGACATCACAGTCTAGTGTCAGAAAACCAAGCAAGCACAACATGGGATCAGTCCAAAGAAGAAAATACCGCATAAAAATCAGGCCAAGCAACCAGACGCAAAACTACATGCAAGGCTAGAGGCAAATAACATCACATCACAAATTTCCACGGCAACACAAAAACGAAACAATAATCGAAAAAAATAACATGAACAGCTCCAATGGAGCAGAGAGAGAGAAGCGATATATTACCGGCAGTGACGAAACGGAGGTTGTATTGTAAAGAGGAAGCAGGAGGGGAAACAATCAAACCGATTGATTGTAGAAACAATCGAACCAATTGACTGTAGAAACAGAAAAAGATCTTCTTCTCCTTTATTTTCAATTTCCAGCAACAGCCTACCTAAAATCCTAAACCCTCAACTACTTTTCCCTCGATTTACTGCCCCGCTTTTCTCCTCCACCTGATGGCGTCGTCTTGCCACCGCTTATGAGTCTTGCCAATCGAACCAACTCCTTAGACTTCTCTGCTTATGAGTCTTTACGAACGGGGGAGGGAGTGAAATTTTGGAAGAGGGAGTGAGAATTTGGAAGAGAGAAGCGGGAAGAGGGAAAGCGAGTGAACGAGTGAGAGAAGCAATTAATTAATTTGAGAGTAGGGTTTGGTGTATTTGGGAAATTTTGGGAGGGAGTGAAATTTTTAGTGGGGGAGGGAAAAAAATTTGCCAGTCCGCGACTTCACACATACAAATAATTATATATATTTTTCTAAATATATATTCTTTACAATTTGCTTACGGATCCACCGTAAGTGAATTGTTAAGAATTATTTTCAACACTTTGCTTACGGCTGAAATCGTAAGTGAACGGTTAGGAAACATTGCTTACCGCGATTCCGTAAGCAATCTGTAACTATTAAGTTGAAAATAGTTTAAAATGCAATTAACCCCTAGCCGTAAGTAATCGGTAACTAATCCGTAAGAAATTGCTTACCGCTTTCTTACGGCGAGCATCCGTAAGAAAATCCCTTAAGAAACAGCCCAGAAATTAGTTGTGTGTGGTTGGCAGCATTTCCGTTTGCATGACTGTGAATTCGAATCTTCATGCGAATACCAACACTCTCTGGCCCTCCGTTAATTTGTTACCAGTAGACCAGAGGCTCTGATGCTGACCACGGGGTTATGATGTAATGTTTGCTTGCTATTACTCATGGAGAAATGTTGATATACAGATTGTTTGGAACTACACAAAGGAAGTCAGAGGAAAAAAAAATAGCCGACAAATATTTGATGCATTACACATGCACATGCTTCTCTCTAACTTTCGAGATGGGACTTCATTTCTCTCAAAACTGAGTAGATCAATATTATTTTGCCTTTCCCTTTTCCTTGTCTTGGAAATTTATCTTTTATCCCTCTATCCGTCTATGGAGAGTGAAGAAGAAATGATTGCTCCAGGCTATGCTGTCCCGGCGTTAGATCTGGAGAGTGATGACGATGAAGAGCTGGCTAAGAGAAGGCCAGTTCTGGTGGGCAAGCTTATTGTAGATTGTAAGAGATTCAGTACGCGTGTGGTTGGTGACATCGTGGCTCAAGCTTGGAACCTGCCCAGTCCGGTGATGGTACATGAAGTAAAAGAGAACACCTTCTCCTTCCAATTCGACTCTGAGGGGGAAGCTCTGCGGGTTCTACAGTGTACACCCTGGTTTGTTGCAGGCCATCTTTTGTGCCTCAAAGAGTGGCCTCCCAATGTAAATCTGGATTCTATAGGCTTTAGCTCTGCGGACTTTTGGGTGCAGGTCCATAGATTGCCCCCTTCTCACATGCGGTTGAAGAAGGCGGCACGGATTGCAACTTTGTTCTCGGAACTGCTAGAGGTGGAGCTGCCGATGAATGACAGTCCACACTGGAGGGATTTTTTCCGGATGAAGGTGGTGGTGGACATTGCTAAGCCTCTCCCGATGGGTTTTATCACCAAAGGTCATGATGACTATGCGTTAGAGGTTCAGTATCTATATGAGGATCTTGGTGAGTTCTGCTTCTATTGTGGAAGACTGGGCCATTCAGAGAAGGAGTGTTTGAGTTTCTTGAAAGATAAGAGATTGTGCAGACATGGCCGTCATCCTGCCGGTTATGGATCGGAAGCGCGTGAAGCTCATGACTCTATGGGGTCCCAACAGGCGCGTAGCTCACAATTTGGTTGCAAGTGGGTACCGCCCAACACCAATCCATCTGCACATGCCTTTTGTCCTAAGGCACAAGTGGTAGAAGATATGCCTGGGGATATTCCCACAACTACTAATGTGGACGAAAGTGTGCCCTCTACGGATTCACATGGGCGCGACCAGCCAACAGCTCAAATTTCAAATGGTGTGGCTAAGAGCAAGGGGGCGTGCATGGCTCAAGAGACGCCACGTCCTATAGGGGTGGCAGCTCCTGCACATATCTACCCCTCAAGTGGATCTTCAAAGAGGAAGGCCCAATTAGATGAGTCAGCTAGCAAAAAGTCCAAATTGTCTCAAGGAAAGCCTAAGTCGATGCAGAGCATTTCAGGCTCCTCGTCTAATGGCCCACAATCACGCACTTATGGAATACGGATTGGGAGCCCTGTAGTTGGAGGCCCTCCTCATCCTTCTAACAGGTCCACCTTTCCATCTTCAGAATCCAGTGTTTTCTCGGTACCATCTATTCCGGTTTTGGCAGAAGTTGTTGCCCCCCCAATCTTTGTAATGCCTTCTGCTTCCCATGTAAGTATATCTCCCCACTTGTCCCTAAAAAAACTGGCTCGGGCTAGAGCATCCTCCCCTCTGCCCCTCTCCTTTGAAATCTCCCAGACTGTACCTGTTTCCTCTCCAACTGCATCCAAGGAGGCCGTGGTGGCTGGCCAAAAGCCACACGATATTATATGAATTATATCTCGTGGAACTGCTGTGGTCTTGGGCAAACTGTAGCTGTGAGGGCCTTGTATAGGCTGGTTCGGAAGTATCGCCCACGTTTGATTTTTCTAATAGAGACAAAACAAGGTACTGGATATATGGAAGATTTACGGAGGAGATTGGGGTTTTCAAATGCTCACTATGTAGAACTAGAGGGCTTATCGGGGGGTTTAGCTCTCTGGTGGATGGCGGGTGTGACTTTGCAAGTTATGGTGTCATCGACACACTTTATTGATGTTATGGTGGAGGGTGTGGCTGGTTGCCCAGACTGGCACTCTACTTTGGTATATAGGGAGCCAGGAGGGGCAGGAAGGAGGCAGGTTCTTGACGAGATTTCTGCTTTGTGCTTGCCTGAGGATGTCCCGTGGGTATGCATGGGGGACTTCAACTGTATGTTGGACGACTCAGAAAAATGGGGTGGAAGAGCTGTGTCACAGTCTCAGTGTCGTATGTTTCAGGATTTCTTAAATACAAATGCTTTCATGGACTTGGGTTGCAATGGGAGCCCTTACACTTGGCTAAACTTCAGAGGCGGTGTTGGGCATATCAAGGAGCGGTTGACCGAATTGTCGCCAATGCCACGTGGAGAAGTCTGTTTGACAGGGTGCAGGTATATCATGAGGTCCTCCAAGGCTCGGATCACCGGCCACTTGTCTTAAAACTGGCTGTGTTGTCACGGTTTCGAAGGAGGAATTTTAAGTTTGAAGCTGCATGGCTAGAGGAACCATCTTGCAAGGATGTTATTAAAGAGGCATGGCAGAGACAGAGTAATGGATCCAGAATGTTTTGGGTTGTCAAAAAGCTTGGTTTTTGCAGGGGTAGACTCTCAAAATAGAGAAGAGAGGTGGTGGGAAATTTTAAGTTTGAAATAGAGGCCCTCACCTCTCATCTTGAAGATCTCTATAATGGACCATTTACCGCAGCGGATGCTGTTTTGGAAAAGAAAATACAGCGCAAGCTTGAAAGGCTATGGCAGAAGGAGGAAATATACTGGTACCAGCGTTCGAGGGTGACGTGGTTAAATTTCGGGGATAAAAATACGAAATTTTCCACTTAAGTACAGTACAAAGGCGACAGCAAAATCAAATTTTGATGATGGAACGTGAGGAAGGGGGATGGATGACGGATGAAAGGCAGATCGCTAGCCATATCGGGGTCTTTTTCTAGGATCTCTTCTCTGCGAATCATTCTCCTATTTCGGATTCTGTGGTGGGTGCTCTGAGTCCACTTATCTCGGAGGAGGTCAATGCGAAACTTACTTCTCCTCCCACAGCGGATGAGGTTAAGAGAGCTACTTTTCAGTTGGGAGGGATGAGGGCTCCGGGACCAGACGGTTTCTCAGGGACCTTCTTCCAGCGCAATTGGGATACAGTTGGGTGAGATATTGTGGACGCTGTTCTGAGTTTCTTTGGGACTGGGTACCTGCTCCGGGCACTAAATGAGACTGACATTGTACTCATCCCAAAAGTTAACAAACCCACAAAGGTATCCCAATATAGGCCCATCAGCCTATGTAATTTCGTGTACAAAGTAATTTCTAAGGTTTTGGCAAACCGAATGAAACCACTGATGCAAGATATAATTTCTGAGGATCAGCAAGCTTTTGTGCACGGTCGTGCCTTTCAAGATAACATCCTAGTGGCGCATAAAGCTTTTCTTGGTTTGAGGACCGTTAAAAGCAAAGGTATTTGGCATATGGGGATTAAAGTGGATATGAACAAGGCTTATGACCGGGTGGATTGGGCGTTTTTGGAGTACACTATGTAACGGTTAGGTTTCTGCCGACAGTGGATAGCATGGGTAATGGACTGTGTGCGGTCTGTGAGGTACACGGTCCTCATTAACGGTGCAAGAACCAATTCCTTTTCGCCTAGTAGGGGTCTGAGACAAGGGGACCCCTTGTCTCCCTACCTTTTCATCATTGTGGCGGATGTTCTTTCTCTTATGCTGAAGGATGCGTCTGCAAGAGGCCTTTTAAAGGGATACAGAATTAAGAGGACTTGTCCTGCGCTCTCTCATATCATGTTCGCGGACGATACTCTCTTGTTCAGCGAGGCTAGTGTTAGGGAGGCGATGGCTTTAAAGGGCATCCTAGATGACTACTACTCGGCATCTGGGCAACTCTTGAATCTGGGAAAATCTTCCATCACGTTTGGGCGAAACGTCCCCCAAGCTGAAAGAGAGAGGATAGTGTCAGCTCTCAATATCAAGCAAGCTGCGAGGCAGGACCGCTACCTGGGTTTACCTGCTGTTTGGGGTCGATCGCGGTTTGAGGCACTGAACTTCCTCTTGAAACGGATTGACTGTAAGGTACAAGCATGGAAAGAGAAAACACTGACCCAAGCTGGGAGGGAGGTCTTGATAAAAGCGGTCCTTACTTCAATCCCCACTGATACCATATCTTGTTTTAAACTGCAGAAGAAGTTTATCCATGAGGTCCATAAGCGGATAAGGAAATTCTGGTGGAGCCCAAATAAGGAAGATGGATCTATCTGTTGGGTTAATTGGGATACCATGACCTTGCCTAAAAAGCTTGGGGTATGGGCTTCAAGGATCTGGGCTTGTTCAACGAGGCTTTGCTTGCAAAGCAATGTTGGCGACTCTTAACTAACAGGGATTCTTTGTGGGTTCGTGTACTGCAGGGGCTTACTTCCCAGACAGGATTTTCTCTGAGGCACGTCAGGGTGGTAGCCCATCATGGGCATGGCGAAGTCTTCTGGAAGGCCGTGACCTACTGTTGACTGGAGCTCGTTGGAATATTTGTGGGGGTGCTGATGCACATATTTGGGGTGATTGCTGGGTTCCCTCCCTCCCCTCCTTTAAGCTCCATCACCCAAACCTCCTTGGTGCCAGCTCAACCTGGTGCGCGAGTTGTTTGATACAAATGGGGGTGCGTGGGACACGGGACTGCTACGAAACTTGTTCACTGAAGATGAGCAGCATGCCATAAAACTGATACCTTTTGATTCTAACAGTTGGAAGGACCAGCTGGTGTGGCACTATACCAAATCTGGGTAGTACTCCGTAAAGTCTGGGTATGAGCGACTATGCCTGGCACGCATCAGAGAGAATGGAGGATCTAAACGTCATGGCCCAGATGAATGCAACTGGTCCCTTGTTTGGAAGTTGGCTACTATCCCAAAGGTCAAGAATTTTCTTTGGCGTGCTCTAAACTATGCCCTGCCTTGTCAAGTCAACCTGGTAAAAAGAAACATTGCTTCCTCGGATGTCTGCAGGGTGTGTGATCTGGAACTCGAAACCATTGACCATCTATTTTTTTGGGTGCAATCACGCTCGGGCAACCTGGTTTGCTTCAGGTTGGTTATAGGGTGGAGGCTGCAAAAAATCTTGGTCTAAGGTCTTGGTGGATGGACTTGCACTCGAATTGGCCTGCGGAATCGGCTTCTGGGATTGAGTTTTTTGCACATTGTTTGTGGGAAATATGGAAAAGCAGGAACTCTTTTTGTTCTAGAAGGGTCTTCTATTGATCCCATCCTAACTGCTTACAGAGCAATGAGATTGTCATCGGAATTGCTTTTGCAGGGACAATCGATCCATGTGATCAGCTCACCGTCATCTCAGGTTATGTCTTGGCAAGCTCCTTTTGCAGGTTATGTGAAGATCAACTCGGATGCATCTTTCCAACCATCATCTCTTCGGGCAGGTCTCGCTTTTGTTCTGCGGGACCATTTAGGCTAACTGTTAGACTGGGTCACTGTTGCAAGCTTTGTGATTCGATTGATACTGCTGAAACCTAGGCGGTTTTGCTGGCTCTCAAGCGGGCACTTGCTTTGAATTTATCGAAGATCGTGGTGGAGTCTGATGCAAAGAAAGTAGTGGACTGGATTAACTCGGATGATCTGACCACCGTGGATTGGAACGTCAAGACTTTAATTTTGCAGATTAGGAATCTATTTTCTTCTTTCGAGTCTATATCGTTCTGCCATGTATATAGATCAGCTAATGCTGCTGCTGATGTTTTGGCTAAGTCTGGCTTACAGGTGGCCTATGATGGATTCGGTCTTTTTAGCCCTCCCCAGAAGTTCTATGATATAATTATGGATGAGAAAGCTTAATGAAATGCTTTACCTTGATATTCAAAAAAAAAAAAGAAAAAAAGATTGTTTGGAACTAAAATGGGAATGGAAAGGGAGGGAAAGAGATGGAATGGTAGGAAAAGAAAAATTTGAACTTATTTGTTTGGATAAATTTAGTGGGTAATATTAGCAAATTATATAGATATACTTATTTATAAATTATGTTCTTTACACGGAAGAGGCTAATAATAAAATTTTAAACCATGATTTAAATTTAAAATTTCTCTCCCCATAAAATCCGGAGGGGAGACATTTTAACGGAGGCTAAAAAATTTTCATACCCTCCATTAATGTTTTTCCTAAATAAAAGTTAAATTAAAATTCTCCTTCTTTCTCCTCCCTTCCCCTCCTTTCCCCATCTAGCCAAATATACTGGGAACAAGGGAAGTCTGAGGTCCAATTTGCTAGTCCAAAGTTAATGATGAACAAAAGAATTTAATTTTGTGCCTCGATCAAACTTATACCTATAACCGTGGCTATCAGATACGAGTTGATCATCAGAGTTATAACAGGTTGATCTCCTGTAAATATTTCAAATTTCAAAGTATCAGATATCGCTCCTTCCAGGAAGTAAACAAATGAAATAAGGTAACCTAAAAAAACCAAATCATCTCCATCATAATCTTCTCCTATTATAACGAATATAAATCTGCCAGACTTTAAACATTTGTGAACCACGGCAGCATCTTTTATCATTGTTGTCCACGAAAATTAGCTGCTTCCTGCTTCACTCCTCCGAAGGAAAGCAAGCATGTTCAGCTCAATTAAATACAATTCTCAGATATAAAAAATCTGAGAAAAGCTGGGTTCTTGCTTTTTAAACGTGTTATCTAACTATTAGGTTAGCTTGACATTTGTTGCTGCATACATACATATGCACTGGACGGTTCAGCTCAAGAGAACCAGATTCACCAGAATGAGAATCCATAACCGGCCATCAAGAACCTTTTTTCTTAATAAGCTGTCTGATTTCTAAAGGAGGGTTTGAAATATAAGATAGAGAAGCCAAACTAATGGCTTTTGTATCACAGACTATCTTTCATACGAAAAGAACACAGGTAACTTTGAGTTTTAAGACGCTGCATAATACTACAAAAAGGACAAAGCAAAACTTTAAACCTACATTTCTAGTATCTTTAATTTCATAGCTGTCCTATAATGCAGTGCATCAGTTCCGACAGAGCGGGGCACAATACATAGTACAAAGGGTAGTAACATAGAGGTAACTCCCTTCATTTTATCATGCAAGTTGTCATTTAAAGTGCTTTATTCAGACAAAGAACCATTACACAATCCTCTAGAGGTGTATCTGCTGAAGTCCTGATGGGCTTGCAACACCAGGTCATCATCTTCCCATTCGTCATGGTATGTCCTTGGCCTGATGTGCCAATTTTTGGAAACCTCAATAAACATTTGTTTTCTCCACTCTTCAAAGCATGGACACTGACACTGAGCAGCAAGCCAACTGTTGTAGTCATTCTACAAAAGTTACCACAAAAAGTAGACCAAAATATCAGAAAACAAAGGCATCTGTAGAAACAAAATCGGTTATGCAATATGGGACTCTTCTGGTTGCAATAACTGCACGTTGCATCTAACAACACACAAACAAGTTGACAGTGTCTTCTTATACCAACTTGAAGGTTGGCCATTGGCCAAGAACATTCCATATAAAAGGCTGTTTGCGCCGGTGATTACTTTATCTCCAACTATGTTTGGAAATAAGAAATCTTTGGCCAAGGACAAGACTTTCTATTTCCTGAACCTTTCTTCTATTCAAAATCCAGCTTCCTCCTGAGTTCGCAGAAGTGGTCTTTGTGTCTAGAAAACAGAACACATTGGTTGTAGTAGTAAATGATGTGAAATAACAAGTATTATGGACAAATCCAGAAGGCTGCAAAGTTAAATTGTTGCTTTCTCGTTTAAGCATTTCTTATCTTTCTTCTTTCTTCATGCTACCATTTGCATGTGTTACTTCCACAGCTGTAATGCAAACTTCTATATAAATTCCTACATCTCCGCTGAACTCCAAAATTCAAACATCAATCATTTCTTTTTATTAACTCAATATATGTAAAACCAAGTCAATCCCCAAAAGAATTTCCATAATATTTCCATATCCAAACAATCATCTAACATAAATTAAAGCATTCATCAAGGCCAGCACCCCAGATGCTGAGAAAATAATTTTACAAATAAACACATGATTCAAATTATGGTTGACACTATTCTAATTGTTGAGAAAAAACGTAAAGCTCACGTTCAATTTATCTTCTCCATTATATGAGGTAGCAGGTGCTCCAATAATGCTAGGCATTTTAAACAAGGCTTAGGGATGTTACATTGATATCCAGTAGTGAAGCGGGTTTCATGCTTAAAGTATAAGAAATAAAGAGACAAACTAAACTTGAAGCTTACCGCTGAAAGAAGTTTATGAGTGTAATGCTTAGGAATGCCAGAAGCTTCTAGGGTTGAGTAGTGTGTGTTAACATCTTCCATCATGTCTGCTGATGAAGGAAGCACAACCCGACCAGACAAAACAGCAGCAACCCACTTACTTTGAGATTCAAAAGTTGGAAAAGGAAAGCTCTAGCACCAAGAATAAGCATGGTTAGTGTCAGCAATAAATTTAGGATACCCAAGAGAATAATATGTGACAATGAAGAGCTCAACCCAAAAGGCTACACCAACAAACGAAAGCCATGGTGCGAGGTTGGGTGGGAAAACATGCTTGTAAAGTGGCCCCACTCGGTTGTCATCCACAGTCAAAATGCCATTGGTTTTCAGGAAAGGGAAGTGAAAGTTGTACCTAATAACAAGAACAGTTCAGCCAGTGGTTTTTTAATTAACTGATTAACTACTTGGATCTGAGTTTGTCCTCAAACCAAAACCATAGTGAGAGCAAGTGAAATTACCCAGTACAATGCAGAATAATGTCAGGATGGATAATACGACCATTCTGGAAAACCACAGAACCATCCTCGTGTGCACTTTTTATCTGTATGAATTAGGACAAATAGTTAATGGAAATAAACACAACAGATCAAGCCTCTCTTGATGGGTATCGGCCATCCAGAACAAGGTTCAGCGCCTTTACCATGGAGTGAAGCCATAAATTGCTATATCCAGGCTGCTTCTCATATTTATCATGCGGCACTGCCCTGCTTGCCATGTGAACCTCTTTGGCAACTTCAGATATCTCAATGGATAAATCGGCTGCACTTGAGGAACTGCCAATCATAATCACAACCTACAGGTGGAGCATCGTGGTGAGAAAATTCAATATCAAGCATAGATATACACAAAGATAGAGGCTAAAAAAAATCAATGCAGAAATTTGTAGAGTTTAACACTAATACATTTACAGCTATTTTAATTAATGTCAGAATTCACTTAGTATGCATCTGATAAATAAGAGTACACGTCTGACATCTGTATTCTAATTGGATTTGTAGGACTGTATGCATCTGAGGTGGCTGTTGCACAACAATTTCAAAATAAAGCCTGAAATGTGACACTATTTTCATCTAACACAAACTCATCATGGTATCTTATCCAATACTCCAGCAGAAATATGATTTGGAGTACGATAGTTTTGTAAAAAAATGCAAAATTATGATTTAAAATTCTATTTACAAATTCAGCAAGCTTAGTTTGGTTTTCTCTCAACACAGAGGATTGTCCTTCACAAGAGGTGGAAAACAGAGGATGTAGACGTTATGCAGGCTCATGTCATGTTTTAGGCTTGTGTGGTCTTACTGGGAATAAAGGGAAGTGAAAGCTCGCACATACTTTATTTCTGAAGGGCTCAGGAGTTCGATAATTGTGGCTATGTATCTGCTTCCCAGGCCAGACCTTGTAGCCTGTAATGAGTACATTGCACAAAGTCAGGCGAATCCACTCCGCAATATGGAAGTCATAACATAATACTAAGAGAGAGTATGCCCAAACTAGCCACCAAAGAAAAAGAAGGATCACCTTTAATTTTAATGATGGAACTATAACTTGGGAAATATTGAACTGAAACAAATAGAATTGGAAAAGAAAGAAAAAAACTGTGACCACTGACCACACTATGAATGCATAAATGGAAGAAGTATTTCAAGATTACAAAGATTGATAATGCCATGATTCATGCATCACCAATAAGAGAATGCACGATTTCTAGACCGGTTTGTTGAATGCAATAATCGAATTGTCTCAACAATAGAAAATACCTGTAACAAGCAATGTGAAAATTTCCAGAGATACAACATAGAGGTCAAACTTCTAAACTACCAATGGAATACCAGCTCAAACCAATCCCTATATGGCACCATCCCAACAGTAACAGTTGATTCTATTTTTTAAAAAAAAATGAAAAAAAAAAAAACAAATTAAGGGATTACTTGACAGCAAGAGTACCTGGGAATTCAGCAATGCGAGGTTGGGTGTGGTGGCCACTGCAAACAACCACAGCATCAAAAAATTCTTCAACAAACTCATTATTCCTATTCTTACACTTCACTTGCCACTTCCCTTTACTAGTTATGCTATCATCCTCCTCTTCACCGACTAACTCCACGCTGACGACTTCATGCCCGAGCCTCACCATCTCCTGCACCCCAAACTCTCTGGCAAAATCTTGCAAGTAGAGCAACACTTCCCTGTGACCCGGGAACCTCCTGGGGTCCTCCCGGGTCAAGAACGGGTAGTCGAAGAAACCCATCGACTCACGGGGCAGGTTGGTCCGGAGGGACTGGTAGAGGCTGGTGTGGACAATGGGTCGGCTCGGGTCAAGCCCGAGGGGGTCGGGTTCGACCCGGGGAGTGTAGGCCCACATCCCACCCACCTGCTCATCCTTCTCGAACACCGCCACTCTATGGCCCTCCCGGGTGAGCTCCCGCGCCGCCACGAGACCGGAGGCGCCGGCGCCGATGACGGCGACGTGGCGGGAGGAGAGAGAGCCGTGTGGGGTTTGCAATTGCATGGTGGTGGTGGTGGTGGTGGGTATGAATATGATCGCGAAGGAGGAACATGGTGGGGAAAGGAGAATATAAGGTGGGGAAGTCAAGTGAGTCAACGTCGAGAGAGTCTAGCTGCTGCTGTATATAAAGTGAATGATGGCTTTGGCTTGGGTGGTTAGTTTAGTTGACTTGACTGACTTGGACGCAAGCGTTTCTGTGGAATGTAGATTAGCCAAGTGGAAGATGTTTGTGATACTCCACGTTTTCATTCTACTTAAATGCCAGTGAGTTGGGATCCTCGTGGATGATGTTTTTGTTTCTTTTGTAGAATGGATCGTGGAGGGGAGAATATTGAAGACGCTAGTGGATGACGAAAGTCCACTGGAATGGAAGCCCTATAATTTATAAGCCATTTTTATTTGAGCTCTCTATTCAATTCTTATGAGTCATATTTATTATGTACACTAAATTAGTTTTATAGAATCATTCCATTAAAATGTGTTTAGCCTCACTCTGACCATACATTTGTTGGATTGGGTGCAGCTAGCTATAAGGCTCCGTTTGGTTTGGGGGTTGGGCAGGGTAGGGTTTGGAACCCTAACTCTAACCCCGTGGGTTGGGGTTGGGTTTGGGTTTCAAATCCAGGTCATGCTGTTTGGTTTGGGGGTGAGATTTCAATATAAGTTTGGGTTAGGTTTCAAAATAGGTGTTTGGTTTGAGTGTTTGGGTTTAGATTGGGTTTAATAAATTGACTAGAATACCCTTGAACACTGTAGAATGAAATTCTAAATATGAAAACTTTTTTCCAAAAATAACATGTAAATATATATTTAATTCATAGAAACAGGTTTTTATATATCCACTTTCAATATTTTTTTCAATTAATAATTTAATATTTAACATTTTACTCTCTTTATTTTATATATCCCCATAAAGTTCTATTATTGTTTTGTAAGTTATACAACATTGCAATGGTTTAGCTGGATAATGCTTGACAATATTTTTTGAGAGTATTTTGCAATCCAATGAAGATGGTTCAGAATACAGAATGTAATATCCAAATTTTTGTACTATATAGTAATTAATGTCCATGTCAAATGATTAAGAGCCACAATAATCAATGAAACGATCAATCCAAGCGAAATTATGGAATGCAATGCAAGAACAAACTGATAAGTAATTAAAAGATGGCATAAATTGATTATAAGTACTTTGTTCCTTTAATTACATTCAGAATTACATTTAAACACACAAGCTGCCATGTAATAAAATACAGAAAGGTTATGACACAATCACAAGGTTACAAGGAAGAACGCGAACTACGGTGTATTTAACGTCTTGATCATATAGCTCTGAGTCCTTCACCTCCTTTGCGAGATCCTGCTCAAAGTTGGACATGTCACCTCTTTCAAAACTTGTAAACTTCATGAAGTCATAATATTTCCCAGAATGTTCAATCTGTGGAACTGCTGCCTACTTACATCCAACAAAAAATGATACATTCAACACAAATGATTAATCAAAATGAGCAAGAAGCTTTGAAAATCCAAAGGATACAATCAAAATGAACAAGAGAAGATAGCTTAATGTTCATTTAGGTGAAATCTGAACATGAACAACCACTTTGGACTCTACTGCCTCACACAAATGACCAGCATTCTCAAGAACATCAACCACCCCTAGATAACGATCAAACCCAGGAACAATACCATTCTAGCACACACCCCTAAATAAGCAAGTAACAGCCACTAGCTCATGCTTATTTTAACTCTTCCACCAACAATCTTTCCATTAGTATCAATGAAATCTTGAAAGTTTGCAATCAATAGAAACAAGAAACCACAAGTTATAATAAGATTAGTATCTATTGCCTATTTGCATTTGCATTGCACTGTCTTCTAGTAGGCCAAAGAATTGACCCCATGAGCACACGCTGTGTGTGATGAATCAAAACAACGTATATGACATTGATTGCACTACTGGAAACGTGGGAAATAAACTTGATATCTTGAAATTCTTGTGATAAAAAAGCGAAAAATGAGGGGATAAAAAGCAGGGTAGGACGCATTCATTCACGTTACAGTAACTCACATACCATCCATATCTTCATCACATCACCACCAAACTCTTTTTGAATTGAGCAAGCCTATTACTTACTGCATTTGTTTCACATGGAAAAGAAGAAACACAAAGAAGAAAGCACTGAAGACTCCAGTACATTCATCTCAACCAGAATTATTAGACAATCTTTCAAAATTTATGTTTTTTTTCTAGCAATCACAATTACATTAAACCTTGTTTTGTGCTTTCTCTCTTTTGCTGGTGTGGTGGAGGATGAAAAGTGACAGAACATAAACTAATACCACAAATGTTTCTTCCCATTCAATCAATCAACAAGGAGAATCAAGCAAGCAAGGGGCAAAATCACGACTACAGGGACGCAAAACCCATTCAATCAATCAACAAGGAGAATCAAACAAACAAAACAGTACAATACAACAGACTTTCACAAATACCCCATGACCCATATCTTCTACCTAATCTTGTGGTTGATAACACCAAGTGTTCAAAGATTCAACGGCATATTACTATTTTTTTTTGTATTCATTTCTTAAAAGCTTCTCTCAGAAACAACAGATCGCGTACTTCAATCCTACAACCAACCAAATCAATCAATTGTAAAGCCAAACTAACAGAGAATAATAACACAAAAATAAAACAAGTAGCCTGCGACACCATAAAGAATCATGGAATCATAAGTTCCAGTTAAATCAAGGATACACAAAATCTTAAATCAGAGAGTAACAGAGGAATAATGAGCGAGTTTCCAGTACCACATACCCAGATGGAATCGAAGAGCAACAAGAACTTCAACCTTCAATCAACCTACATCAACCAAAAAGAAGACGAATTAGAGAGAATTAGAGAGGAAACTAACAGCTATTAACATTTTTGGGATGTATTTAATCGACCCATTGTGTTTTCCCCAAAATCGAATTTAGGGTTTATGACAGGAATTTTGGGGATTTCGGAATTAATTGAAATGGAGGAAGAACGAGGGGAGAGGTTGCAGAGGAGGAAGAAATAAGATGAAGGGAAGCGGATTTTGCAAAAATCCATGGTCGTTGCGGGCTGGAAATCGATCGGAGAAGAGATAGATAGGGGAGAAGCATGGAGGAAGACGAACCTGGAGAAGAGAGGAGAGAAAGAGTATCGAGCTCGGCTGCGTGAAATGAACGGTGAAAAACGCTTTTATTTGGGGGATAGTTTGGGAATTATGAAATTTAGGCAGGGACACGCTCGTCCCAAATTTACAAACCCCAACCCACCAAACCCCAACCTCAGCTCCCAGGGCGGGTGGAAAAACGCGGGTTTGAGGCTCCGAAACCCGCATGGTGGGTTTCCAAACCCAAACCCCAATTCGAACTCGCCCTCCCTTTTTTTCAACCAAACAGCGGGTTGGGTTTCAAACCCAAACCCGCCCGCCCAAACCCCCAAACCAAACGGACCCTATAAGGTGTGTTGTGTTTTCCTTAAACCCCATGTTTAGATTTCAAGTTTTCAACTTTTCAATAGAGTGATGACATGAGACACGAGCTACAAGAAAAGGTTATTCCTGCAGTCGCTCAAAAACAATACATATGTTGTCTCCGCCACGGCTTCTGCTTTGATGTCACTTGCCGCTTTCCCGACATTCAAGTGGTAATACAATAGTACAGAAAGGCAGTAGCATAGAGGCCACTCTCTTCACTTTATCATGCAGGCCATCATTTGAAGTGCTTTATTCCGTCATTATGTGCTCTTCTTGAGGTGTATCTGCTGAAGTCCTGATGGGCCTGCAACACCAAGTCTTCATCCTCCCATTCATCACGATATGTCCTAGGCTTGATACACCGAGTTCTGAAAACTTCAATATGCATTTGTTTCCTCCATTCTTCAAAGCATGGGCACTGACACTGAGCAGCAAGCCACTTGTTGTAGTCATCCTACCAAATTTGCCACCAAAAGTAAAACAAAATATCAGGAGACGTGTCCAAAAAAGGTTGGTCATGCAATATGAGACTCTTCGTGGTTCCAATGACTGCACATTGCAATTAACAACTTAAAATTTGTCCCAACATCATCTTATACAACAAACCTGAAGATCGGCCAACATCATAAGCAATTATTCATGAAAGGGCCGTTCACATTGGTGATTCTTTTACGTCCACCTACTTCTGGAGATGAGAGACCCATCAATGATAATATTTTTTTGCACATTTCTGCTATTCAAATTTCAGCTTCCTACTGGGTTCACATAAAGAATCTTGGTGTTTAAGGGAAAACACATATTTATCGCAATAGAAAATCAGTTGATGTGAAATAACAAGCATTCCGGATAAAAATTGAAGGCTGCAAACCGATGTTGTTGCTTTCTTGTTTAAGCATTCCTAGGTGTTTCTTTCTTCATGCTACTATCTGCATGGATTACTTTTTGACAGCAGCAATTCAAACACTATATACACTCTTTACTCTCCCCTGAATCCCATAATTAAAACGTCAATGCTTTAACAATAATACCTCAACATTTGGAAATCCAACACAATGTCCATAATATTTCAATATCCAAAATACCATCTTACATAAATTAAAGCACTCGAAAAGTCCAGCAACACAAAAGCTGATAACACACGCTTTAAATTATGTTTGATACCATTCTCATTCTTAAGGAAAAAGAAAGATCCCCGCCAATATATCATCTCGAATACATTACGAGAAGGCTGCACATTGTGATTCTGGTGCTCCAATATGCTACACATTAAAACTAAGCTTCGTGATGCTACATCAATTTCCAGCAGTGAAGTAGTTAACATGCTTAAAGTGTGAGAACGAGACTGCTATATCAATCTCCAGCAGTGAAGTACAATTTCATGCTTAAAGTATGAGAACGAAAGTGAGAAACTAAACTTAAAGCTTACCGCAGAGATAAGTTTATGAGTGTCATGCTTAGGAACGCCAGAAGCTTCTAGGCTTGAATAGAATGTACTAATATCTTTCATCATGTCTGCTGATGAAGGAAGAACAACCCCACCGGACAAAACACCAGCAATCCACTCACTTTGAGCTTCAAATGTAGGAAAAGGAAAGCTCTAGCACCAAGAATAAGCATGGGTTAGTGCCAGCAATAAATTTAGGATACCCAAAACAATAATATGTGACAATGAAGAGCTCAACCAAAAAGGCTACACCAACAAACGAAAGCCATGGTGCGAGGTTGGGTGGGAAAACATGCTTGTAAAGTGGCCCCACACGGTTGTCATCCACAGTCAAAATGCCATTGGTTTTTAGGAAAGGGAAGTGATAGTTATACCTAATACCAAGAACAGTTCAGACAGTGGTTGTTTAGCTAACCATGATTAACTGCATGGATCTGAGTTTGTCCTCAAACCAAAACCAAAGTGAGAGCAAGTGAAATTACCCAGTGCAATGCAAAATAATGTCAGGATGGATAATACGACCATTCTGGAAAACCACAGAACCATCTTCATGTGCACTTTTTATTTGTATGAATTAGGACAAAAAGTTAATGGAAATGAACATAACAGATCAAGCCTCTCATGATGGGTATTGGCAATCCAGAACAAGGGTCAACGCCTTTACCATGGAGTGAAGCCATAAATTGCTATACCCAGGCTGCTTCTCATATTTATCATGCGCCAACCCCCTACTTGCCATGTGAACCTCCTTGGCAACTTCAGATATCTCAATAGACAAATCAGTTGCACTTGAGCCACTGCCAATCAAAATTACAACCTACAGATGGAGCATCGTTGTGAGAAATCAATTTATAAATTTATCGCATACATACAGACGCAGATATAGGCTAAAAAAGCGTTGCAGAAATCAGTACCGAATAAACCTTGCTGTATTTAAAACTATTTGAAGAAATCGAAACAATCACATAATATGCAAACAATGAAAATCACAGTACACATCTGTATCGGATTCATATTGCTGTTGCACTATACTTATCGAAATAAACCCCACAAATGTGACACTAGTGTCTTCTAATACAGAAACGCCATGGTATCAAATCCAATACTCCGGCAGAATATGATTTGGATAATGATAATTTTTGAAAAACTTTTTAAAGTTATGATTTATAAGTCCATTTACAAATTAAGCAAGTCTATCTAAAATCTTTTGGTGTAAAATCGTTGTTTCTTTTCTCAACACAGAGAATTCTGTATATAAGCAGAAAAACCAGAGGATGTTGACGTTGTTCAGGCCCGGGTCATCGTTTAGGATTGTGTGGTCTTAGTGGGAAAGAAAGAAGTAAAACCTCGCACATACTTTATTTCTGAAGGGCTCAGGAGTTCGATAACCGTGGCTATGCATCTGCTTCCCAGGCCAGATCTTGCAGCCTATAATGAGTAGAGTACACAGAATCAAGCTAATTGGATAGAAAGGTGCTTCCTTCTTACCATTTGGAAGTTATTGACTTAGAACTAAGAAAGAGCATGTAGTATGTACAAACAAGCAAGCAGAAAAAAAAAATGATCTTATATTTTAATGATGGAACGATAACTTAGGAAATTGAACTGAAAAAAGAAACAAAAAATAGAGACCACATTGCGAATCCATAAAAATAGAAGAAGTATTGCTAGATTACAAAGACAAATAATCCCATGATTCATTAATCAGCAATAAGAGAATGCATAACGTTAAGCAAGTCTACCCTCAGTAAACCTCAATACTGCAATGCTAGAACAGTTCATTGAATATAATATATCCAATTGTCTCAACAACAGAAAATACCAACAACAAGCAATGTCAAAATTTCCAGAGATTCAACATAGAGGTCAAAACACAGAAGCAAACGTTTCTAAACCAACAATCCTTATATGACACCATGGAAATGGTTGATTGTATTAAATAAAAAGAAAACAATAAAGATTATCCATTACTTGCTAGTTAACAACTATAAGCAAAAGTAACAAGAAGTTCAAAATAGTACCTGGAAATTCAGCAACGCGAGGTTGAGTGTAGTAGCAAGTGAAGTCAAACAACCACAGCATCAAAAACCTCTTCAAGAAATTCATCATTTCTATTCTTTGACTTCACTTGCCACTTCTTATTAGTATTACTACAACTCTCTTCGCCAACCAGCTCCACACAAACCACTTCATTCCCGAACCGGACCATCTCCTGGATCCCAAACTCTCGGGCAAAATCTTGCAAGTAGAGCAACACTTCCCTGTGGCCCGGGAACCTCCTCGGATCCTCACGTGTCAGGAACGGGTAGTCGAAGAAACCCATCGTCTCCCGGGCCAAGTTGGTCCGGAGGGACTCGTAGAGGCTGCTGTGTACGATGGGTCGGTTCGGGTCCAGCCCAAGGGGGTCAGGTTCGACCCGGGGAGTGTAGGCCCACGTCCCACCCACCTGGTCACCCCTTCTCGAACACCTCCACTCTATGGCCCTCCCGCGTGAGCTCCCGCGCCGCAGCAAGGCCGGAGGCGCCGGCGCCGATAACGGCGACATGGCGGGAGATGGGAGAGCCGTGTGGTGTTTGCATGGTGGTTGTTGCGGAGGAGGAACATCCGGTGGGGAGAAACTGTTTATAACGTCGGAGTCGTCAAGGTAGTACCGTAGTAGTAAAAGGAAGCGAACGATGAGTTAGTTGACTGGTTATTTTGGACGCAAAGCGTTGGATTGTAGGTAGGCGCCAAATTGGTTTGGTAAGGCGAAGAAGAATTTACTAATGTATTCTTTTTCGAAAATGAAAAGTACACTACACCTCACGAAAATATTAATATGGGATTATGTTATAAAATAATGTATATATACTTGTATGTATGTCATTGTGATACATACTAAATATATATACTATACAGTATTCCCACTTATTATATATATATGTAAAATCAGAAAAGAAAGTAGGAATAAAAATGGAAAAACCGGGTAAAGATGGAAACCCGTTTAGCCTCTCCCCTTCCTTCTCTCTTTAATTACTTCTTCTTCCTAAAATTCTAACTCAAATCCCATTGTTTTCTAACACGTTATCAGCACGATAACGCCTCTACCCAGAAAATCTAAGAAGAAAACCAAACTGAAAAATTTTAGGCCTGCCGTGTTGTTGTTGATGGAGATTTTCTCTGCCTTCAGTTTTAGTAGATAGGAACGGGTCAACGTTCGGCTGGAGATACACCCTTTGACGTTCTCAATCTTAGCAGAATGGTAAAATACAAGAACATATTACAGATGCAAATTGATGAAAAAAAATGAAGGGGGTAGTCTGTCAGACAACCGCACGACCATCCCTTTCAAACAAATCCAAAGGGGAACGATCCTCTACAGCGTGATGCAGCCTCAAAGGCTGATCGAGCCGTCAATCACACTTCTGTTTTTCCCTGCCGTTCTCCAGTTTGACGTCGCCGGCGACTAGCTTAAACAGTCGCAGCTTCAACCTCCGGCGCCTCGAGGCACGCGAGCTTGGCTCCACTGCCGACGGTTTCGAAGTGACCAGCCGCCAGACCAACCTCCGCTCCCGTCAGCTCTCCTCCGGCAGCCGCTCCAGTCGCCGCCGCCTTCCCGCTCTCTCTCACCGCCGGACTGGGAGTAGAGCCCGTCCTCACCTTGGGCCATCTCGCACCGGCCGACGCCACTTCTCCTCACCGGTGTCGCCGCAGATCGGAGACGACGCGCCGAGAAATCCACCTGAGATGGAGTCGGATCCGCCTCTGCTCGCAACCGCCGCAGCGAGCTCCACACCATCTTGGGGGTTCTCGACACCGGGATATGGCCCGAACGCTGCAGCTTCTCCGAGGCCGCCCAGAGACGCCGATGGGCATGGGACTCACACCGCCTCCACCGCCGCCGGCCGCCACGCCTTCCGTGTCGTTTGGGAGCAGACCCGTTTTTTTTTTTTGAGAAAGAACCATGTTTGATGTTTTGTTAAGCGTTGGTGCAGGTAAGCTCCTCAACCCTTATCTTATCTTATCTTACTTTACCTTAATATTATATATATATATATATTATATATTAATATATTTGGTCAAAGAGTATAATTGAAATCTAGACGAAATTTTGAGGAACATTATAAATTTGGAACACGCTGAGTTACTGGAGGATAGCTTGAACATGTTAACATTCAAGTCATTAATAACACCATAAGAAAAGAAAAAAAAAGAAGAAAAAAATATTATATTGCTGAAATTTAGCATCTCGGGATTTTTCCGGCAAGCCCAGAAGTGTTTGGCCGGAATCCGATACCTCAGAATTTTTTTTTTCCCGGTAAGCCCGGAAGTGTTTGGCCGGAATTTGATGCCTCGGCAAAATAATCCGGCATCGTGAATAGTGATTTTTGACGACCGTGAATAGTGTTTTTGGCCGGCATTTGAAACCTCGGATTTTTCTCGGCAAAGCCCGGAAGACCGTTATATAAGCCCGGAAGGCCTTTGAAACCTCGGATTTTTCTCGGTAAAGCCCGGAAGGCTGTTATATTTATTATATTTATTGGCCAGCTAAGCCGCCTTTTATCGTATAAGCGTATTATATATGTTATTGCTGAAAGAATTATTGAGTAAGCATATTTTCTGTTTTTGTTTAAATTCCGATTGGGCTATTAAAAAGGCCTATTATTCATTTCATGGCCGGCTAAGCCGCCTATTTCTTTACGTTTTAATTGGGCTCGTGTAAGGCCCATCGCATTTAATTTTCAGCAATTTCATTTTAATTGGGCTATAATAGGGCCCATTTCCTTTCATTTTCTCGTCTTTAATTTTACTTATGGGCTCGTACTAGGCCCATTATTTTAATTTCCTGTCATTTACTTTCCTTGGAGTAATTAATATATGGCCCCATGCTTATTTATTTTAATTAAGCATTTATATATTTAATTATGTTATTAGAATTTGAGGCCCTTAAAATTTCCGGAAGAAATTTAAAATGGGCATTAAATGCGAAAATGCATTTAAATGAGAATAGTCTGAAAGACTAAATGTAAGAGTCCAGAAGACTCGGGAAACGAAAAAAAAAAAACAACGAAGACTGGAAGTCTTACCGTTCAAAAGATCCTGAAGATCCTTCAAAGAAAAATCGAAAATAAACATTATTACCACCAGAAGATGGCAATTATATGACCACCAGAAGGTGGATATTATACTTGCTTAATAATTCATTTTATATTCAATTTATTTTTATGTTCAGTTTACATTATTACGCATTGCAATTTATTTTTATTTACTTTTCAGTACTTTATAATTGTTTCTTAGAATAATGCCTGAAGCATTAGTCTCGAAGACAATGCAAAATTGATATCCACAGGGGGAGACTTATATGTGTGTGGATGTCAATATAATATATTATGACATTTCGAAATGAAAAATGATTAACACGCTCCAGAAGAGCATAAATTCGAATATGTTCCTGAAGAACGCATGTTTTAATATGATCTAGAAGATCGTATATTTACACGAGTACAGACACCCCCAGTAATAAAATGAATTATTATGGATCCCAAATGAATTGACTCAGATTTATTCCCTGAAGCGAATAAGACAGTATAATTATTTGTGCCTGTGGGCGTAAATGAGATAATAAATGGAAAAGGCTCAAAGTAAACATGCATATTATTAAAGCAAAAACAGATCCATAACTGGAGAACATTTATAGTAGAATGGTTCTCATACATATATTTAAACAAGTAATCTATCTGTTGGGTTCAACATTAACCCTGAAACTCTGAGCCTCACCATTAATGTTGACCCTAATACTGTCGTTCCAGGAGAACCACATACCATCCCTGTTGTTTTCTCTAGGTATCTCAAACCGATTCGTTGGTGGAAAACGAAGTGGAATCACACCATGATTCTCTCCTGCTTGCCACATAGTCTCAGTAATCAGTACCATGTTAGGCTTGTACTGATTCTTCAGATCCCTTAAGGTACGCACAAAGTCTTGAGACCTTCTTGCTATACCCCTGCAATTTCACAATAAAAGTCGTACCTTAGGCCATGTAGGTGGTAAACCAGTCACCCTTGGGACGCTCCGAGCCATCATGGAAACCTGATAATAACTACTTTGATCTAAAATTTGACATGAAGGCTCTAGCTGAAATTCCTGCATCCTAGCAGATATGAAAAACATTATAGAGTTAGCTGAGCCATAAAAATTTGTCCTGAGATTGCTTTGGTCCTCCAGGAAGAAAGTCTCTTCCATTGGAGTCACAAAGAACCTAGACGAGTATAGCTCATCTACAAACACTAAACGAGGAATTCTCGCCAGATCATTAGGCAGTTCCTCTTGTTGTTCATTTACCATGCTATAGGCCAATCTATTTCTTCTGCCTAGTGAGGCACCCTCAACAAAGAAAATAGTAGCTGGGGAAGGCATTTTTGTCTTGGTTGAGTTTTTCTGTTTCTTTGCTCTGATGAATTTTTTCTATATCTATGAGTTTTTCCTGTATCTTCCCATGTAATCCTTCCCCCATTTTATAGCCTGAGCATAGATAGCCAGGTGTCCCCGAAAAGATCCAGAAGATTTTCGGTGGATTATATTATTATTCAGAAAATTCCAAATCTTTTCAATCCTCGAGGATTTGTTTTTGGAAATGTTGCCACCACTTTAATTATTGTCCAATAATTCTGATTTTTTCCGACATGAGTGGCAGGAATAAGCCTAATATTGACACATGTATTGCAGCCTGAAGCTAGCAGTTGAGTAATTGAAACTTAACATATCCAGCCAGAAGCTGGAATGCACTAGCCTAGAGCTAGCAATTTTAAGTGTTTAGATACACAGCTTGCGCAGCCTGAAGCTGACACTAACTTGAAGTTGGTTCATGAATTTATTGTTTGGCATGACCGGATGGGCCATCCCGGGTCAATAATGATGCACGAAATTTATTTGGTCATTCATTGAAAAACCAGAAGTTTTACAATCAATGAATTTTCATATGTTTGTTTGCTGCAAAATTTATTATACGGCCTTCCTAAGATGAGAATGGCCTAGCATCACCAGCAAGTTTAAGAATAATTCAGGGACATGAACGCGGACTGATCAATCCGCGGTGTTAACCATCTAGGTAATTTTTATGATGCATCGACTAGATGGTTTATTGTGTGACGCAAGTTGGCATAAGTGCGCACTTATTATGCCACTTGCGGGCATATGTCCCTACTTATGTTACTAGACTATATGTCTAGATAATGCTGGGATATTTCATCAATAAAAGACTATATATCATTGGAAATAAACCCTAACAAATCTGGGGGAACATTGACAATTGATTGCACGACTGTTGATGAAATATTATTGTTTGAGAAATTGATATTTTATATGCAGCAACACTGTGCATCAAGCCAACATGATGTTATAAGAACCCCCTCCCCCCCCCATTTAATTGATTAATGGTCACATACATAGTATCTCCCATCTTCGGACCTTGAGTTATATAATGCTCCACCACAGGATTGTGTAATTGGTCCCTTAAAGAAGATTGGGAATCTACGTTGGGTATGTATCTCCATATATTATAAAGATAATTGAATCCTATGACAGGGATTGGAGATTCATTTACAGCAATATTTGCTTATTAGTTGATGTTTTACCCAATATCAGGGGGAGAGAAAATAAGCAGCTGGATCAAGAAATTATTGAAATGACTTATCAATATTTAATTTTTGATCCTCGAATATTAGTATGAACCTGAAGTTCAAAGAAATGATTCATTTGCAAAAGATTAGTAAGTCATTTGCCAGACATATTTATTTGAAATATGTGACTATATACCAGCTGCAAATGCTCCTATTTTGATGTTCCTGAAGAACAATATAAGTATGCAAATGAATCCATATAGATTATACTCGGTTCCAAAAGAAAAGAAATTCTCGATAGAGAAAAAGGAGCAAAAGTGATAAGATGGCCCCAGTGAGAAAGTAAGACCTCCAGTAGAGGTTTGAATTAAAAGTTCTCCAGAAGAGGTTGATTCTCTGACACAATTGATAAATTTCCAGAAGTAACTCAGGTACCTGAAATAAATGAGTATGATGAGATCTCAATTACAGTGTCAGGGATAAGATGGAACCGACGAGAAATAACCGTCGACGGAATACAATTTTAATTTTTAGCGCTAAATATTAAAAATGAGGATCATGAGCCTACTAATGAAAGTAGGGTTGTATGATTGGCCAAAATAGAGATATAATTAAAGGCTGTGTTAGACTCGCTTATGAAGCGAGAAATTTTTCGGACCTGTAGTCCGTACACCAGAGGGTGTAAAATTGATTAGTCGTAGAAACGGGTATTTGTGCAGAAAATATAAATAAGATATAAAGCACGGTTGCACAAGGTTTTACCCGAAACACCTAATTTTAATTATGAGGAGATTTACTCCCCTGTGGTGGATGCAATTATGTTAATAAGTCTGGCATCATATGAAAAGAATTTGAAATGCATCTAGTGAATGCTATTACAGCCTATTTATATGGATCCATAAGTCATGATATATACATGAAGATCCCTGAAGGATCCAAGTTGCCTGAAGCAACTAATTCCCGGGAAATTACAAAAATTGAACCGAATTTAAATCATTCTGAGTATGGATAAATTTATATGTTTAGTGATTGGAACTCCAAGAAAAATTTCCAAATACCGTGCTATTAGACTGGTCATGGAGTACTCTGTCTAAATGCAATATGTATTGCTTGTAACATAAAGCCTGAAGCTTTTGTTTTAAGCCTATCGGCATTATATGTATTTGCTCTTATCTTCGGGGAATAACAAATGTGTAATCATGTAAACCCGAAAGAGAGTTGATTTTGCAGATGTAGATCTCTTTCTTAGTCCATAGAAAGCACAGACGGACATCAGCTGTAACTTTGCACATAATATTGCAATATCATCGGGACCACAAAAGCAAGATAGGAAGATAGACGCTCCAACAACAAAATTATGAAGATTATGCTGCCAACTCTGTCCAATTGAAGTTATGATAAGACAAAATACACGTCACCAGAAGCTGACAAGGACGATCGGCATGCAACGATATCAGGAAATCTATGGAGGCCAAAATAAGGGGGAGAAGAATACGCACTGCACTCTTTTTTCCTTCACCAAGTTTTTGTCCCACTGGGTTTTTCTTGGTAAGGTTTTTAATGAGGCAGTATCCCTAAAGCGTATTCTACCCAACAACACAATGACATCCAAGGGGGAGTGTTATAAAATAATATATATATACTTGTATGTATGTCATTGTGATACATACTAAATACATATTCTATACAGCATTCCCACTTATTATATATATATATGTAAAATCAGAAAAGAAAGTAGGAATAAAAATGGAAAAACCGGGTAAAGATGGAAACCCGTTTAGCCTCTCCCCTTCCTTCTCTCTTTGATTACTTCTTCCTAAAATTCTAACTCAAATCCCATTGTTTTCTAACAGATTAGATTTAATAAGATTGAGTTGAAAACTTGTTTTCTTTATATGCATTCAAACTAATCAAAACAAATAATTACGGAGATGGATTTTTTTTAATAAAGTAGCATTCTTCATTCATATAAACAGATCAAAAGAATTTTTTTTTTGAAAAACATCATTAATTTTCATTCATGAAAGGAGAATAATTCTCTCTCTATGATGTTACAAAAGTCACTCGGTAAATTAGCAACTCCCAGTCCAAAAATACAATCATTCATAGCATGTTTGGTTGGTCGGTCTGCCGCATTGTTAGCATTCCTATACACATGTTGTACAAAAAAAATTGGAGAACCTATTTATCAGAAGTTTAATCTTGGTAGTTAAGGCCTCCACTTCCCACACCGAGTGTGAGGGTTGTGTGTCTTCATTCAACTCGCTTACAAGAGATTGTGAGTCGGATTCAATAATGACTTGAAGGCAGCCAATGGCAAGGGCCCTCTCTATGCCAATCCTTATGCTCCATGCTTCTGCTGCCAATGGCGGAGCTAAACAAATTTTTTAGGGGGGGCCAATATAAATTTTTTTCCTAATAATAAGGACTTATGTGAAAAGAATAAAATCTAAGAGGGACCAAATGTAAATTTTAATAAGACTCAAATGAGAAAAATAAAAAATTTAGGGGGGACCATGGCCACCTTCAGCCCCCCTGGGCCTCCACCACTATGACTGGAGAGCTACATTTCCTTCGTGTGGTGACAGTTTCGACAACTGTACCTCTTGAGTCCCTTATCACAACCCCAATGCCAGTAAAAGGAAGAATTCTTGTTCATGGATGCTCACAGTTTATCTTAAACCATCCGTTGCTTGGTGCAGTCCAAGATTGGTTTCTGCTTGCGATATCCCCAGAGGGTGGTCATCTCTGCTCAAGCAGTTTTGAAGACAACCATTGCGCTCTAAACGCTACTCTACTCGGGTCGATTTGTTCCTGCCCAAAGGTAGCTTTGTTTCTGTTCTTCGAGATTTTCCAGTAAGTGTTGGCTGCAAGAGTTAAGAGTTCCGCCTCCGTTTTCAGCCACCTACCCATTAGGTCGTTCCACCAGTTCTTGAAACCCCCAAAATCCACCGCTTGTGGTCTAAATCCCAAAGGACTCGAAATCCAAGTCGCTCGGGCATGCTCGCAAAAGAAAAGTATGTGATCAACAGATTCAGGCTCCTTCTCGCACAACAAGCATAGGGGAGATTGCAAAATCTTCCTCTTCATAAGATTCTCCCGCGATGGCAGGGAGTTATTTAGTGCACGCCAGATAAAATGTTTTACCTTTGAGATAATATTGAGCCCCCAGAATTGTTTCCAATTCGTTGGGGCCGTGGATGGGGCAGATCAAAAGACCTGTGCATACATAATTGAAGATATAATTGAACAAAAGTATGATAAAAATTCAATATAATAATTCTTCCACACCTACTACAAAAAAACACACAGCGAGATCTATATCCTTCAAAAGAGGATTTACAACAGCACTCTGGTCTCGCGGGCGTCATAACCTGTATTATCAGTACAACAACCACCAAGCCAACAAGTGAAGGCGACGCATACTTGTGGGGGGAAATATCTCTTTGTTGGTGAATTTCTGCAGTATCAGAGAATTGTTCTTGATGTCGAATCTTCCTCCATAGTTTTTGGCTCTCACAGTCTTATTCGAATCACAAAAAACAGATAAAATAAACCCAGAAAAAGTAGGACTAAACTCACAAAAAGTGAGACTACACCCACAAAAAATGAGAATAAAATAACAAAACTGAAAAACTAAAGAGAAAAAAACTAATTGGTGGGGCGCTTACCGCCGGAAAGAGAGTCGGCGGCGACAACCCCAATATATAGATCTAGGATTTTTCTCTTGTATAAGAATAGTTTATCAGCTTTTTATATTTTCTTTCTTATGTGTGGAGATGAATTTAAAAATGAAAAATGGAAAGGTAAAACTTAATTGAGAAAAGTGATATGAGAAATTTTTTAAAAGAACTTTATGTTTAAAAAATTGTTCAAATTAATATTTGTAATAATTTCTATCTAAAACTTTTACAGCCCGTTTGGTATCATGGAATTTGAATTCAATTCCAAGAATTGAAATCAATTCATTAGTTTGGTATAATTCTACTTAACTTAAAATAGGAATTAAATTCTATTTTTTATTTTTGGATCAATATTTTGATAATATTTCAAATCCAAGCAAAACCTATCGCATTTGGAATTCAATAATCCTATACTCTTATTTTATTTTTTTTAGAAAAAAGACAACTTAGGTAATTTTAGCCATTCAATTGATAATTTAATTTTATACCAAACATTGGAATTGAATTCAATTCCTCATTATTAAAAAATATACCAAACATGGAAATTGATTTCATAATAAATTCAAATTCTAAATTTTTAATGATTTGAATTCAATTCTAATTCTAAATTGATACCAAACTGACTGTTAGGGATAAAAGATAACTTTTGAAGGAGAAGAGTTTTGTGGGAAACCTTGATATATAAAGAAATTTAAAAAAGAAATTTAAAAATGTTCACCATTGTGAGAAATTTTATAGTGGGACTACCTATGAACCTAATCATAAATTTGATTATACTAAAAATAAGTTAACTATTTAAATATGTATGATGAATATACACATATATGTTCTCTAAAAAAATGAATATACACATATACTTTTTAAATAATATACGATGAGTTTGAAACGAAACATTATACATTAACATACAAGGAAATTTGGAAAGTGTTCGACATCTTATCCTATGTGGTTGGAGTTCCTTTTTGGTTTTATATTTATTTAATTTAATTTCTTTTTATAACATCGAGATCTTAATATTTGATAATTAAATATTAAATTGCCTATTCCCAAACTATCTTCAATTTTTCACCACTGGGGATGAACCCTACACTTTTTGGATGAAATGCCATTACACTACAAATAGTGTTAGCGTTTATTTTAAATATTGATTTGCCTAAATTGTTTTTTTTTTCCCCCCAAATGGTGGTTATGTATTAAATTAGAATACGTGGTGTCATCTTAATATCTTATTACCCAAACTCCATTGGCATTAGACCCTTCCCGAAATCCCTAAACATTAGACTCTCCTTGCAAGAGAAAGACCCGTCCCCTAGAACATAATGATTTACCTTAATTGACCCCAGTTTCACAGACAAAAATCACTAACGGACTAAGGATCACCACCATCATTTTTTTGGAATACTATATTTTATCCAGATCCAAAGATAGATAGTGAGCCACCATGCCACGCCTATAGGATGTTGGTTTTTTTCTTATAGAGGGGGCCAATTTCAGGACGATAATTAAAAAGAAAAAAGAATCAGAGGTTAGGCTGAAGGGACAATGCTAACATACTGATTTTTTTTTTAAAAAAAAGCACACACATCCGAGGTTTTCTTTGATGTTTGTTACAGTTTGTATCGGTTTATATGTTATGAATGAAAATTACATTATTCCAAAATATAAAAAGCTCAGAGATTTGACATCGTGATTGAGTCTATTTGTTAATTACATTTTGGACCTGTTAATACGAATTAGAAAATTTATTTAGTTATGATAACTCGATTAAATACATATGGAAGTTGTTATGGACATAGACAAGACAATCCAAGTAATTAGTTAATTATGGAAGAAGATGGTGCTTTTATTTTTAACAATCACATATTTGAATTCAACTTTTATGAAAATTGTTATAATATTCATAACATAATCTGACAAGCTATATATAGAAAGGAAACAATACAAAATTTATTAAACTATCATTTTCTCACATTTATTACGGATAAAGTATCATAGAACTCTTCGCTACAGAGAACATAACATCATCAGCGAAGAGAACATAACATTAGCGAAGCAAAGAAACATCAGCTGCTGGTTATCTTGCCTCCAGTAGTGTAATACTACATTCGTTTGCTGAATATGGTTTGTTCTGGGTTGATGTAGAATTTTCCTCGATATCCCGTTCGGTGAAAAAGCCTGGTTGTTTGGGGACAGGCAATGCACCTTCACTCCCCATCATTAGAACCACGTTGGACATACTTGGCCTATCTTCAGGAATCTCTTGCACACATAATAGGCCAATGTGGATCGAGCGTACCACCTTTGTAAAATCACATGATTCAACTAATGATTCCGCTACCAGTTCCAATGTTCTGCCTTCTGTAAATAGTCTCCATGCCTGAGAATCAAATGTAAGAAAACATTTTTAGCTAAACCAAGAATAAAGTTTCTGTCCATGACACGAATATTTTTGAGATTCGGTAACTTACATGACCAAGAAGGTTGAGGTGATGTTCTGGATGGTGAAATCCTCTATTCCTCTTCCCGCTAACTATCTCCAGCACCAACACACCAAAGCTAAATACGTCTGATTTTATGGAGTAAAGCCCGTCCATGGCATATTCTGGAGATATGTAGCCACTGCATGCATCCAAGAAAAGGTTAATGGCAATAGCAGCCTAGGATAATCAACAAGAGGAGTTGAGAGTTGAGGTAGTCACTTACTATGTGCCAACCACCTTGTTTGTGTTGGCTTCAGTAACATTTTCACCAAAGCTTCTTGCCAGGCCAAAATCTGAAATTTTTGGGTTCATTTCGTAATCTAGCAAGACGTTGCTGGCTTTCAAATCTCTGTGAACTATTCTCAGTCTTGAATCTTGGTGCAGGTAAAGGATTCCACGAGCAACGCCATTGATAATACTGTAGCGCATAGGCCAATCTAGTAGTTTGCCCTGGGTTTCATCTGTCAAATTTTGTTCAACTTAACACAATTCGTAGTTCCTAATAATGGATGTATAACATAATGAACTTTTACAAGAGAGGCTTAATTGATTGGAAGGTTTTACTGAGACTGGGAATTAATCACCAACTGCTAACTCAGAACTTGCTCTTAGAGTAAAAGCTACTATTATGTTGAAAATAGTAAGTTTAGGGAGTCTAACCGAAAATAAAGAAGTCCAAGCTTTTGTTAGGCATGAACTCATAAACCAACATCTTTTCATCTGCTTCAATGCAGCATCCTAGAAGTTTCACCAGATTCCGATGCTGAAGTTTCACTATATGCTTGACTTCATTCTTGAACTCACCAATTCCTTGTCTGGAATTCTTGGAGAGCCTTTTAACAGCTATCTCTTGTCCATTTTTCAACGTCCCCTGTGCATAACCATTGAATATCATAAAGAAATCCAGTGTTTGTTAGTGAGAAGCTCTTATGTTCTGTGTTGTTTATTAGCTTGTTACCTTATAAACTGGCCCGAAACCCCCTTGTCCAAGTTTATTCGTGTTAGAAAAGTTGTTGGTTGCACTAGCCAGAGTAGCCAAATCAAACAATGGCAGCTCTAGGTCATCTTCCTTAGATTTACTGTCTGAAGTTGTTTCAGGTATACCTCCCATTTTTCCTGTCAAGCAGTATCCCAGTGAATATATATAGAAGGAATAAGCAATGCCTACTTCCAGTTAAACATCTTAGAGACTTCCAGGAGATTGAAAGCAATATGACAGAAGATGTGGGGAAAGAAAAATATATTGAAACTCCATGGAGTGACTAACATACCATCTTTTTGCTGCCTCCTCCTACAAATGTAGAAGATGAAGGCTAAGGCAAGCAACAGGAATCCGGCTGATAACACAGAACTCAATATGATCCACGTGCGCCTTCGGATAGCGTCCTTACTATCAGTTTTCTCATCACCATTTCCATCTGTGAGCAAAAAACTGTAGTTAATTAGAATGAATCATCAAGGCAATTAACAGAAGGAAAACCGAAAATACGCAACTATGCATAGTATCACCAGAAAACAGCTTATCCTTTTGAGTTTTGAGGTTAAATTCATACCTAGATCAGATGCAGCCACCCTTATGTAAATATCTGGCTCGTTTTCGATGAATATTCTAATATCAATTAGTTCATCAAACCAGAGCAAGCACCCACTGCCTCCTCCTCTGGCGTCCAAGTTTGCATAAGCAGTACAAGAGCAGTTCTTCAGGCACATATCCCTGCACTCTTCCAGAGTCATGGTCCTGCTATACCATGAATTCCGTGTTTCAGGCAATTTCATGCCAGAATACTTGATAAAGCCATCTCCGGAACAATTAAGCTTGGTTTTTCTAACACAACCATCCGACCAATCCACCATGTTCCAAGCTCTTGGGTTCTTGGGCACAAATCCTTTCAAGCAGCTACACACTGGAGAGTTGTTAATATCACAGCTACCAAATGCACCACACAGCTTATAACGCTCACAATTATCTGTATTTGCTGTACTGTAGAGTAGCCAACTGCTTGTTCTTTCAATCCACATGAACCGCTGGATATCACCAGCAGGGCTAACAAGCAACCTTGAACGAGTTGATTTGTTCACCATACGATAGATGTAATAAATCTCCTCATCGTTGAAAACAAAGTCAAATGTGAAAACAGGGTTTGGCTTCAGATGAGGTGTACCGCTGAACCGCATGCCATTCCAAGGTCCAGACCTGTACATTATCCTCGAATCCCTTATCACATATATCTCAGGATAACCACTAGGATCAAGCCTGTATGTGATATTCCCTCTGGCAGGATCATCAGGAGACTTCCATGATTGATAGTACCTATCCAGACCGGTCACCAGATTCTTTCCAAACTTCATCTCGGCCATTTCTGTGTCAGTTGGATAGTCAAAACTCTGCCACAGGAAATTTTCAGGGTTATTGTCCCCTTCATCTTTGACCACCAGGTTCCCTGAATCCAAAAGCATCGCAACTGGATTTCTTGCGGGTCTTGAAGCATTGGTGGACCAAATTATTGTTCCATTGTGGTTGAGGAGGACAAGAACTCCTTGGGGAGTAACCTTGAGGTTACCTGATGAATTTGTGAGGGGAACATCTCTGTTGGCAACCCAAATCACTGTCTGGACTGGAATGTTGCTGTACCATATGCCAAGGTATCGGTTTTTGGAACTTCCGGGGCTGAAAAATCCCAACTCAAACATTCCATCCGATGAAACTAAGGTGTTACTGTTGCCATCTCTGAGGGACTGAGTGGTGTTTAAGGTGGCGGCTGCAGTGGATAATACTGATAAATTCAACAAGAAGGAGGTGCCAAGAAGAAGAGCAATATAGAAAATAGCCATTTCTTGGGAACTCGTTCCTGAATTGGTTGTTCTTGTAACTTGTGTTGTTCTGGAAGACAGCAGTAGTACTAGTAGTACTAGTTGGTGGGTGGATAATGGTGAAGGAAGAAGTTGAATGGTGATGTTGAATTGTCAATGCGAATGAGGAGAAGATAGATTAGTCCACTGAGAGGTCAGGATCACCGCGTTAAGCAATTTTGATTTGCTGGGTTGACTTGGCAGCATTGTTGGTATTGACTTTGCTGTGACATGTAAAGTTCTTTCTTTGAAATTGATGTAAGTGGGCACATAACCGAGCTATTATGTGTAGCTATGGACTAAAACAACCATCCAAGATTTCCACGGCTGTTTTGTTTGATAGGGACCTACACGAATGAAGTGGAATTTGCTCGACAAGAAAAAATGGAGGATATTGCTTTTCTTTTTTTTTTTTTTGAGTTTCAAAGTTTTTTTTTTTTCAGATTCAAAGTCATTAATGCTTTGGTTCCAAAAAAAAAAAAAAGTCATTAGGCTTCATTGAAAAGGCATTCCTCTTTGAAATAATACGATTCGTGGTGGCCTGTGGGTTGCTGGACAGTGCCTGCCCAATAAAGCTACCCCAAGTCTTCCATCAATTTTTACATACATTTTCATTGAGACATTAAGTTCCGGTCCAAGTAAGCTGCTCAATGATCATGATCAATCATCTTGTAAGTCTCTAGCAAGTAGCAACGATATTCTTTTCCTTGGTGGAAAGTACTGTGTGCTCACTTAGTCTTAAATGCACCTCTTTGGTAAAGTTTCTTTGAAAAATAATACCAAAAAAAAAAAGCTTCTTTGAAAAATAACTCGTAATATGTGAGCCGAAAAGCATTGTGTACGTACATGGCTCTTCTTTGACTAAATCCAAATCAAAGATAAAACAAAAAGGGGAGTTTCTAGACACTCTCTGAGCCAATGGTTCATTACAATTGTTTGATAATAAGTAAAGTGGCACAAAATATGAATGAATTTTAGGTTACATTCATCCTTAAAAAAGAATTAAGAGAACTGTCTTTTTAAGTTAGTAAAATTTTTAATCCTCTAATTAAAACTTTCGAAAACCTACAAAGAAGGGTGAAGAAGCCGTTTTCCTTATCCTATTATCACTAACAAGACACAAGAAAACATACAATTTAGTGGACAAGTACAAATACTAACGGTTAAAGTTTTTCAATTGTGTTCTAGGATTTGTATATAGGCCACAAATTAAATTTTTTGAAAGGTAAGCTTATGTTATTTATCTTTAGTCCTAAATTCCTACAGTTAGTGACATGTATAAATAGCCTTCTTATTATTATTAACTAGTTTTTCTACACGTGCGATGCACGTAGCACGGTAATATATAATGTAATTATTTTTTAATATTAATAATTATAAGATATCATAATATATTTTTTAGATTTTTTAAAATCAATGTGAAGATAATTGTTTTATTCAATTTATTCGATGCTTTCATCATTTATATATTGGTTTGAATTTATGATTTCAATAACTTTGAGCACCTTCCCTATGAGTTCTCACAATTATTCTTCTTCATGCTTGTTGTTCTTGTTTGTAATTTTTGCTAAGTGTTCAACTTCTTTTTTTCTAATTATGTTTTTGTAGTAATTGTTTTTTGATTACTGTTATTAGCAAGTTACTCTTTGTATAATCTAAAGGGATCGGAACTCTTAAGAATAACTTTTTGTATAGTAATCCTTAAATTGAATTTTCTTTAACAATATTTGTTGATGTTCATGATATTCTAAATTATATAATACATAATATTAAATTATATATTTAATAAAAAGATAATTATAATAAATTAGGTTTATATTAATCATTATCATATAATGATATTTATTGATGTTCATGATATTCTAAATTATATAATTCATAATATTAAATTACGTATTTAATAAAGAAGGTAATTCTATTAATTTGCAGACTTTTATACTATAAGAAAGTTGTTATAGCAGACTTGTAATTTTTGCTAAGTATCCAATTTCTTCTTCGTAGTTATATTTTTGCAGTAATTATTTTTCTATTGCTATCATTTGCTACTTATTCTTCGTATAATCTAGAGGAATAGGAATTGTTCATAATAATTTTTGTATAGCAACCCTTAAAATAAATTTTTGTTAACGATATTTGTTGATGTTCATAATATTGTAAATTATATAATTTATCATATTAAATTATATATTTATTAAAGAAGATAATTTTATTAATTTGTTGACTTTTATACTATAAAAAGTTGTTATAACAAACTTGTAATTTTTACTAAGTATCCAATTTCTTTGTCGTAGTTATGTTTTTGCAGTAATTGTTTTTTAATTGTTGTTATTCACTAATTATTCTTCGTATAATCTGGAGGGATAAGAATTGTTCATAATAATTTTTGCATAGCAATTTTTAAATTGAATTTTTGTTAACAATATTTATTGATATTCATGATATTCTAAATTATATAATTTATAATATTAAATTATATATTTAATAAAGAAGATAATTCTATTAATTTGCTGACTTTATATTATAAGAGAGTTGTTATAGCAGAAATTTTAATTTTTGCTAGGTATTCAAGTTCTTTTTCATAGATATGTTTCTACAATAATTGTTTTTCGATTGTTGTTATTCGCTAATTATTCTTCATATAACCTATAAGGTAATTTTATGAAACGCCCCGACCCGTATTTACCGTACATAGTAAACACGTGCCGGAACTGTAACGACCCGACCAAACAAAGCCCAACATACAGTGTATACAACAGAAACTCTGGCTCAACAGCCCAAAATATAAACATTAGAAATCTGGCTCTTCGGCCCAACATCAAAACATATCACCCGAACCCGGGAACATCAATAACATCACAACCGGCCCAAGGCCCAACAATAACAATAATCAGCACAGCGGAAGACTTTTAAAACTCACAAAGACACTGTATGCGACACTGATGCAAACTAATGGATCCGAGTCCTGTCCGAGGGATAACGCTGCAGCCTGTCTGGAATGCACTATACCTGAACCACAAATAACTCAACCTACGGGATGAAAGCCCGCAGGTGAGGGGTGAGTCCGAAGTGCCCACCGGGTAAAACCCATAAGTAAATATACATATATAAGCAACCGTAAATTCCCAAGTCACATCACCAACAATTAACTAAGGTTCTCACGAACCTTAAATGACACACTTGTGATTCTAGACGCGCTATTCCAATTTTATTATCAGGGCCCCTATCACTAGTTAAATGGTGGCCGTCGCCTGGTAGTCAAGCTAGCTAGCCCGTAGACCCCACCCTGGTACCTCCACGTATAACTGGCACAGATAGGGAGCAGACCCCATGCACACTCTCCCCCAGCGCCTAAAATAAAAATTGGTACAGACAGGGAGCAGACCCCAAGCACACTCTCCCCCAGCACCATAAATAAAAGACTACCATTTGGCTGTTCCAACATTTAACCGTGACTTACTAGATGTCTAAGTGTTTCCATTTTATTAATATTACCATTTTAGTCTTGATACCACAATACTGTTAACCAACCATCAACTCATTATCCCGAGCAGGCTCGCAGCCTCTCCGCTCGTCCGGATAATTACCAATACCACTTAACCATCAGATTCCACATAATAATGTTCCTGTACTAAAATCATGTCAATCTCACAGACAACAACAACAACGGTAAATTTATCATCACTAACATCATCAACATCAACAACAATCAATACTTATCACAACAACCATTCACAACCACAAGTATAGTATCATATCAGCAAACATCACACACAGTGAATAAACAGCAACTTGATATCACGAGCAGTATATAAATATTTACTTATCCTCACCTTAGCCGATTACTCAACTCTGAGGTCAATAACCGGTCCCAAGCCAGCTCCTCGGGAAACTGCCCGATATCAAACATATAAAGCAAAACAACATGCACACATAAATGCACATAATCGGTATGCTATGATGCCATAATCTATAAACTAAACATCATCGGTAAAACATCTCGATTTTATATATATTATCATGAAATTATACTTTTATCCTAATTATACCTTTTTCCGAAAATATTTCGTATGTATATAAGGTTACAAAAATATATTTCCAAAGCTATTATGTAACAACCCGGGTAATTTTTACGTTTTTACCGTCACCGTAAAATTTATTTTTTTACAGTTATTTACCATTAAAATTAATCTTGGGTAATTAATTTATGGTAATTCGTGCATCGGATTCCGAAACCGAGCCTTGTCCCACGCTCGGGATTTTTCTGCGGATTTTCCGGAATAAGTTGGCATTTTCCGGGTCCAGGAATCTTCAGAAAAGCCGGGTTTACCCCCGAGTTAGCGGACCAGAAATAAAGTCAAGGGGGTATTATAGTTATTTTCTGGTCCGAACGGAACCCGCCTCACATGCTGCACAGTGTGGAGGCTGCAGCCACCATTCACTGTGAAACATGTGAATGGATTGTATAGCCCGTGCATCGCCAGTTGTAGCCCGTGATTTCTTTCTTCTTCTTTTCTCTGCACCACCTCTTCATTTTCACTCTGCCTACAACCACTCTCTGCAATTCTCATAACCTTCCCCTGCAATTTAACCGATTATAGAAAAGAAAGAAAAAAAAACACAACAACACATACCAGCGACGTCGCCATTTCACCACCTTCCCCCTTCTACCTTTCTTTTTCTTTCTTCTTCCGTGAACCACGCCGCCACTGCCGAGAACCGCCGCCACCTCCTTGCGCACCTCCACCGCCACACCCATCGGCGTCGACCTCTCCTTCTCCTCCCTGCCGCGTCACGACCGTTTTCCTCTGTAGCAGATCGACGCGCCATCGACAGCCAAGGACCCGGCGACCCGTTTTGTGAATTGGTTCCTCGTCGTCGCTCCTCCCTTTGCCGTTGACAACCTGCAGCCGTGCCTGTAGCCGAGAGTTCTCCGTCGCCCGTCGCCTCCTCCTGCTCGCCTTGCCGCCGCCTTCGCTCGCCGTTGCCACACCGCCACCTCTGCAGATCGAGGTGAGCAGGACCCGGCTGTAGGCGTTCGGGTCGGGACGACCCGCGTGTGGTATATGGATTTGGGCTATTTGGGCTGGTTTGGGCTGAGGCTTCAGGGCTGGCAGCCTTGGCACGGGCCTGCTGCTAGGCTGCTGCTCCTGGGCCCCTGCCTTGGCCTGAGCTTGGTCTGTTGGGTTGGGCTTGGACTTGGCCCAGTCCAGAAAAAAAAAAGATAATATATATATATTTCTGGGATAGATTTAAAAATTCTGAAAAAAATAAATTATTAAAAAAAATAAATAATAATTTGTATTCTGGAGAAAAATATGAATGAGATAAATAATAGTAGAGTAATTAATTGGGGGAGATAATCATGGAAGAAAAAAAAAATAGTAATAATAGTAGTTAATAATTTTGGAAAGTACATACCTATAGGAATAAATATGGAAAGGGTATTATCAAAGTAGGTATTGTACCGGACTAATATCCGGGTATAGGTATAAGTATAGTATTATTTTAGACACTGGAAATAAATGGTGAATGATGATGATAATGGAGAAATAACCCGGGGAAGTAACCGAGGCGAGTCAGTATTTATTTTCGTAATACAGTAGCAGCATGACATTGCATATCACTTATGTGTGCATATTATTTGTTTGATATAGGAGTTGATAACGAGCAGATACCTGAGGAACCGGACTTGGAGTCTGTGGGGCATTTCCAGACTTGATAATCGGCTAAGGTGAGGATGGATAACCTTGGATATGTGCCTGTAATACTGTGTTTGATTTTTGTTGGTTGATTGAACTGTTGAACCGATTGTTGGCTGATATATGATTGCTATGGAATTTGTTAATGATTATAGTTACTATTTATCTGCTGTGGATTTTGGCCATGATGTTGCTGGAATGTGCTGTTGGTTTGTGATATTGTGAGTAACCATTGTGCTGTTAATTGTGTGAATATTGTGATATGAAATTGTTGGTTGGTTGAGCTTGAGAAATAATCTGTGATGACTAAAAGTTGAATAATTGATGATAGAGTAATGGAATTGGAATGGAATTTGAGATGATGATAATTGTCACTTGGAAAGTAGTGGTACGACTAGATGGTTAGAGACTAGTTCTGTGGTGTCATGGCCGGATTGTTGGTATTGGGATGTTGATCCCGGATTTGTGATATTGGGATGTTGATCCCGGATTGTTGGTATTGGGATGTTGATCCCAGATTTGTGATATTGGGATGTTGATCCCGGACTTGTGATATTGGGATGTTGATCCCGGATTGTGGTTGGGCCTGGCATCCAGAATTAGTTAATAACCAGGTACGACCCTAGCTTGTCCAGTGACGGGCTCGGAAGATAAAATTGGTAATAAAAATAACTAAGCATTCTTTTGGTCTTGGCATAGTTGTTATGGTAGTTTTCTTGTGTTGTGATTGTTTGTGCTTACTGTTGAGATTGTTGTGTTTACTTTGAAAGTATTACGGTTGAATATATATCTCTGTTTATCCTTCGTCGGTGAGCACTTCGGACTCACCCCTCGCCTGCGGGGTTTCATCCCGTAGGTTTGATTGCTTCGTAGTTCAGGTACGATGTACGTCGGCTGCTGCTTTCTTCTCTACCTGACTCCGGATCCATACCCCGCTGCATGTGCATAGAGTCTTTCGCTGCTGTTCTGTTGCATATGTTGTTGTATTATAATTCCGCTGCTGTTGCTTGCTCTTTTCTCTGTTACTGATGTATAATGTGAGCTGTGATTGCTGAATAATGGTCCCCGAGCATGGGTGACATATGTATATACAGATTGCTGTTGCAAGTTACTTGTGAGTTGTATTGTAATCCCTATCAATAAGAACAGTTTCGGCACGTGTTTACTGTGTATGGTAAATACGGGTCGGGGCGTTTCATTTTGGTAGCGGAGCAGGCAGTAGGTCATTAGGGACATAACTGTGGTTGCATGACTGTTTGTTTGTGCATAAGATTTGTCACGACATGATATGACATGCATTCATATACATTCTCATATTGGTACGAATGGATCCGGTTGGAGGGAATCAACATGCTGGAGGTCATTTAGATGATGATCAGGTATCGGTGGATCAACCGCTGCAAGTTGCGGGAGGTCCAGAACACCTTCCGAATATTCCTTTGGGAGACCCTACACAGATGCTGAATGTGGTAACTCAGATTCTGCGGAGGCAGTAAGCCAGGGATGCACGTATTGATGCTTTCGGAGCCCGAGAACAGGAAAATCAGGGGCCAGTTGAGGATCCAGTGTATATGAAGCTGGAGAAGCTTAGGGCAGAGATCTTCACTAGTGTCACTACACCACAGGATGCTGATCGATGGCTCAGACAGATAAACAGGGTTGTGCTGAAGCTGACATGTAGGAACGACAGGTGGACCAGATATGCTGCTGCCATGTTCCGGGGAGATGCTGTTGATTGGTGGGAGTCTACCACCAGGGACATGCCGACACTTGTCACTATGCCATGGAACCAGTTCATGGAGATGTTCCAAAGGAAGTTTGTTTCTGAGGCATACCAGGACCAGTTGAGACGGGAGTTTCTAGGACTACAACAGGGACCAGATCAGACGGTCAATGATTACGAGATCAAGTTCAACCACCTGTCCATCTATGCCAGTGAGTTTGTGGCTACTCCGGAGGCCAGATGTAAATGTTTCTAGGATGGTCTTCGATCTGGTATCCAGACAGTTATGGGGTGCAAGGTTTATGAGACTTACCAGGATATGCTGCCAGATGCCCTGAGAGCTGAGATTATTTGGCTGGGTAATGAGAGGGAGCAGCAGGAGATCCGTAAGAGGCATGCTGTACAGAGTTTTGGGGGACAGAACAAGAGGTTCCAGACACCAGCGAACCGGTCAGGATATGGACAGAGCAGGTTCATACCAGGGAGTCAGGGACGTGGATGGAACAACAAATACAACAACCGAGGCAGTTCTTGGACTCAGTCTGGAGGGACTTCATCTTGGAGTGCTTGCCCGAGACCTCTTTTGTCTCAGGTGAGGTGTTATGAGTGTAACGAAGTCAGACACTACCATTATGCTTGTCCCAAGTTGGGAAGATCTGGAGGTTCGGCACCTGTTCAGCCGGTGCAAGCTTCAGTTGCCAGTGCTCCTAGTGGTTCTGGAATTGGCTGAGGCCGAGGACATGGAGCTGTTCTTGCTAGGACCCACTCAGCCATGAACCAGAATACAGCAGTGCCGAGAGCATTTGTGATCATCGCTGAGGAGGATCCGGAGAACGCTGATGTCATAGCAGGTACCTTTACGATTTTTGGTAGTACTGCTTATACTTTGATAGACCCTGGTGCTACGCATTCTTTTGTTGCGCAAAGTTTTGCAATACTACATAACTGTATGGGAGAGAGTTTAGTTTGTCCGATGAGGGTTAGGTTACCTGCAGGTATAGTGGTCAGATTAACCCATGTGTGCAGAGACGTTTCGCTTTCCTACGATAGCGAGGTTTTTCTTGCACGGTTGATTGTGATGAACATGGGAGGTTTTGACATCATCTTGGGGATGGATTGGTTGTCCAAGTACAGTGCTATGGTGAACTGTCGAACCTAAGAAGTGTTGTTGACTTCCGAAGGTGGACATAAGATTTTGTTGACAGGTATTGAGAGAGCTGCTACTATATGTAGTATCTCTGCTAATCAGGATGTTGGGATGAAGCCATTGGGTCCAGATGCTTTGCTGATCCATGTCAAGGGAGAAGAAGCTCAGACTCCGGTTTTAGAGGACATCATAGTTGTGAGGGAGTTTCCAGATGTGTTTCCAGAGGATTTGCCAAGATTGCCACCTGACAGGGAAGTTGAGTACACCATCGATTTGATTCCAAGAGTGACGCCTATCTCGATGGCACCATATCGGATGGCACCGACAGAACTCCAGGAGTTGAAGAAGTAGTTGGATGAGCTGCTCGAGAAGGGTTTCATCAGACCCAGTACATCACCTTGGGGATCACTAGTCCTCTTTGTGAAGAAGAAAGATGGCAGTTTGCAGATGTGTGTGGACTACCGACAGCTGAACAAGGTGACAGTGAAGAATAAGTACCCGCTTCCCAGGATTGATGACCTCTTTGATCAGTTGTAGGGAGCCACTATATTTTCTAAGATTGATCTTCGATATGGCTACCATCAGGTCAAGATTGCAGAGAAGGACATACCGAAGACGACCTTCCGTACTTGGTATGGGCATTTTGAGTTCACAGTGGTTCCCTTCGGTTTGACCAATGCACCTGCAGTTTTCATGTGCTTGATGCATTTGGTCTTAAACGAGTTCTTGGATAAGTTTGTGGTGGTCTTCATCGACGACATTCTGATATACTCCAAGAGTAGGGAAGAACGTGAGGAGCACCTGAGGGTAGTGCTACAGAGGCTGCGAGAGAAGGAGTTGTATGCTAAGTTCAGCAAGTGTGAGTTCTGGCTTGAGGAAGTTGCATTTCTTGGACATGTTGTATCCGGGGATGGGATTAAGGTTGAACATGCTAAAGTGAAAGCTGTTCTGGAGTGGGAGCCGCCCAAGACAGTACCCGAAGTCAGAAGTTTTCTTGGCCTTGCAGGATATTATCGGAGATTCATCGAGGGTTTTTCCTTGATAGCCAGTCCCATGACCAAGCTATTGAGGAAAGATCAAGCCTTTGAATGGAGTGATGCCTGCCAGAAGAGTTTTGATGAACTGAAGAAGAAGTTGACAACAACACCAGTCTTGACAGTACCTAAGCCAGGAGTGGAGTATGTGCTGTTTTGTGATGCTTCAGGCCTTGGTTTGGGAGCAGTTCTGATGCAAGAAGGCCGAGTGATTGCCTATGCTTCGAGACAATTGAGGCCACATGAGAAGAACTATCCGACACATGATCTAGAGATGGCCGCAGTGATCCTTGCTTTGAAGATTTGGCGACATTATCTGTTTGGAGAGAGATGCCGGATCTTCACAGATCATAAGAGTCTCAAGTACATCATGACTCAGAAGGAACTTAACCTGCGACAAAGACGTTTGAATGATTATGATTGTACTATTGAGTATCATCCTGGAAAAGTTAATGTTGTAGCAGATGCTTTGAGCCGGAGACAGCCAGAAGATGCTTCCACGACCTACTCGATGTCCTCACTCATCGAGTTAAGGAAGATAGGAGTTGATTTATCGGTTGATGAGACAGGAGCCTTGCTGACCCATATTGAAGTCAAGTCTAACCTGAGAGGCTGGATTGTGGAATTACAAGATGGAGATCCCGACTTGATCAAGCTGAAGGAAGCAGTCCGTAGTGGGAAAGAAGATAAGTTTCACATAGCTGAGAATAGTGCATTGATGCTGGGAAAACATTTATGTGTACCCAGTGTTGGTGACCTACGCAGCCAGATTTTGGAAAAAGGACATATGACGCCGTATGCTATGCACCCTGGAAGCACCAAGATGTACCAGAATTTGAGGAGTCATTTCTGGTGGCCACGTATAAAGTAGGATGTAGCCGAGTACGTAGCTAAGTGTATCACTTGTCAGCAAGTGAAAGCCGAGCATCAGGCTCCAGCAGGGAAGATGAGATCGTTGTCAGTGCCAGAGTGGAAGTGGGAGATGATCACTATGGATTTTGTGGTTGGATTACCGTTGACCCGGAGACAGCATGATGCCATATGGGTTATCGTTGATCGACTTACAAAATCAGCTCATTTTCTCCCCATCCGACAGACAGATACTTTGGATAAGTTGGCAAAACAGTATGTTGCAGAGATTGTGAGACTACATGGGATTCCTAAGTCTATAGTCTTAGACAGGGATCCGAGATTCACATCACGGTTTTGGAAGAGTCTGTAAGCAGCTTTGGGGACGAAGCTGAGTTTCAGTACTGCTTTTCATCCTCAGACAGACGGGCAGTCAGAGAGGACTATTCAGACGCTGGAGGACATGTTAAGGGCTTGTGCTCTTAATTTCAGTGGGAGTTGGGATCAGTATTTGTCCTTAGCGGAGTTCGCCTACAACAACAGTTTTCATTCCAGCATTGGCATGCCACCGTTTGAGGCTCTTTACGAAAGGAAATGCCGAAGTCCAGTATGTTGGGATGAAGAAGGTCTCCGTTTGATTATGGGTCCAGATTTGGTTAAGCAGACAGTGGACAAGATTCAGGAAGTTAAGCAGAGTATGAGAGCAGCACAGGACCGACAGAAGAGTTATGCTGATAAGCATCGCCGTGAGATGGAGTACCAAGTGGGAGAGAAAGTTTTCCTCCGAGTTGCACCATGGAAAGGTGTTATCAGATTCGGGAAGAGAGGGAAGCTGAGTCCCAGGTACATTGGACCATATGAGATTGTGGAAAAGGTTGGACCCTTGGCGTACAGAATATCCTTACCAGAGGAGTTGTCACGGATTCATGATGTGTTTCATGTGTCCATGTTGAGGAGGTACAGATCTGATCCGAGTCATGTGGTTACTACAGCAGATGTTGAGGTCGCAGAGGATCTTACGTATACGGAATTACCGGAGCAGATCCTTGCCCGAGAGGTCAGACAGTTGAGGAACCGAGTCATTCCTATGGTGAAAGTCAAGTGGAGCAAGCACTCTGCAAACGAGTCTATATGGGAAGTCGAGGAGCACATGCGTTCTCAGTACCCGCACCTATTTACAGCACCGGAGTGAATTTCGGGGACGAAATTCTTTTTAAGGTGGGTAGGCTGTAACAACCAGGGTAATTTTTACGTTTTTACCGTCACCGTAAAATTTATTTTTTTACAGTTATTTACCATTAAAATTAATCTTGGGTAATTAATTTATGGTAATTCGTGCATCGGATTCCGAAACCGAGCCTTGTCCCACGCTCGGGATTTTTCTGCGGATTTTCCGGACTAAGTTGGCATTTTCCAGGTCCAGGAATCTTCAGAAAAGCCGGGTTTACCCCCGAGTTAGCAGACCAGAAATAAAGTCAAGGGAGTATTATAGTTATTTTCTGGTCCGGACGGAACCCCCTCACATGCTGCACAGTGTGGAGGCTGCAGCTGCCATTCACTGTGAAACATGTGAATGGATTGTATAGCCCGTGCATCGCCAGTTGTAGCCCGTGTTTCTTTCTTCTTCTTTTCTCTGCACCATTTCTTCATTTTCACTCTGCCTACAACCACTCTCTGCAATTCCCGTAACCTTCCCCTGCAATTTAACCGATTATAGAAAAAAAAAAAACACAACAACACATACCAGCGACGTCGCCGTTTCACCACCTTCCCCCCTCTACCTTTCTTTTTCTTTCTTCTTCCGTGAACCACGCCGCCACTGCCGAGAACCGCCGCCACCTCCTTGCGCACCTCCACCGCCACACCCATCGGCGTCGACCTCTCCTTCTCCTCTCTGCCGCGTCACGACCGTTTTCCTCTGCAGCAGATCGACGAGCCATCGACAGCCAAGGACCCGGCGACCCGTTTTGTGAATTGGTTCCTCGTCGTCGCTCCTCCCTTTGCCGTCGACAACCTGCAGCCGTGCCTGTAGCCGAGAGTTTTCCGTCGCCCGTCGCCTCCTCCTGCTCGCCTTGCCGCCGCCTTCGCTCGCCGTTGCCACGCCGCCACCTCTGCAGATCGAGGTGAGCATGACCCGGCTGTAGGCGTTCGGGTCGGGACGACCCGCGTGTGGTAAATGGATTTGGGCTATTTGGGCTGGTTTGGGCTGAGGCTTCAGGGCTGGCAGCCTTGGCACGGGCCTGCTGCTGGGCTGCTGTGCCTGGGCCCCTGCCTTGGCCTGAGCTTGGTCTGTTGGGTTGGGCTTGGACTTGGCCCAGTCCAGAAAAAAAAAAGATAATATATATATATTTCTGGGATAGATTTAAAAATTCTGAAAAAAAGAAATTATGAAAAAAAATAAATAATAATTTGTATTCTAGAGAAAAATATGAATGAGATAAATAATAGTAGAGTAATTAATTGGGGGAGATAATCATGGAAGAAAAAAAATAGTAATAATAGTAGTTAATAATTTTGGAAAGTACATACCTATAGGAATAAATATGGAAAGGGTATTATCAAAGTAGGTATTGTACCGGAATAATATCCGGGTATAGGTATAGTGTAACGACCCAGGTAAATTTTTCGTTTTTACCGCGACCGTAATTCCTTTGCATAGTGATTTACCGTGAGGAATTAACCTTTGGTAATTATTTCATGGTAAACCGAGCTTCGGAATCCAATTCCGAGTCTCGATTCACACCCCGGACATTTTTACAGAATTTCCGGGACAAGTTGGGATTTTCCGGATTGGTAAAAGTGCGAAAAGACGAATATGCCCCTAGGTTAAATTTAAACCCAAAGGAAACAAGAAGGGCAAATAAGTCTTTTAATGGATCAGATTTTTCTGCAATCATGCATGCACAGGAAAACTTAATAATTTTTCAATAATTGGCAGATTTTTTCCACCTTGTCTGCCAAAATCGATTGTCCTTTCCTTCTTCTGGTTTTATATATAAAAAAAATTCTGCACCTGCAATCCATAGGTTAGCCACCGACGACCCAGCAAGAAACCCCTTATCACCCTGTCCAATTTCACACCATTCAGTTTCCTTAAGCATAAGCACATATATATATATATATATATATATATATATATATATATAAAAGAATTAGACAACCCATCTGCTGCCTAAACAACGACCACACCAGCCTCCTCACCTCTACTGCCGCCACACCCACCGACCGCCACCGCGCGCAGCGCCTCCCGTTTCCCTTTCTCCTTCTCGCGCCTCCGTCGCTACCACCAGGACCTGCACACGCCGTCGCCGCAACCTTTCCCCTTCACTCCACCGACAGCCACGCGACTGAGCCAAGCCCGAGTGCATCACCGGTCACTTCGTCTCTGCCGCCTGCTCGCACCGTCGTCTTCACCGAACCTGCAGCCGCGTCGCCTTGCCGAACAGAAGCCAGCGCCGCCCTCGCCTGCCGTCTGCTAGGTGAGCAGTTCGGGTGTTGAGACGACCCGGAAGAGAAGCTCGCGGGTCAAGCCAACCCGGGTGTGAGACTGGATATGACAGTTTGGGTGGGCCGATACACGGGCCGGGTCGGAGGTCCGGGTCAGGGCTTGGGCCTTCCTGGGCTTGGGCTCTACACCTGGGCCTGGCACTGTTGAAAATTTTGAATTGGACCAAGGCTTGGTCTAGCCCAGTCCGAAAATAGGAAAGAAAAATACAGAATTTAGTTAGTAGAATCTATATTATACGGAAATAAATACATATCTATATTCTGGAAGTATAATAAATAATAGTTATTGATAATAATAATTTTAGGAAAGTATATATTATCAAGGAAATAACTTGGATAAAAGAATAATTACTATAAGACATACTATAAATAATTACGGAAATAGACAATTATACATGCATATCATTTTGTGTGCATTTACGTGATTGTATGATAATATATTTAGGTGAAGTGAACGAGAACGTGGACTTGGAACCCGAGGGCGAAATTCCCGAGGAATTCGTCAACTAATGTGAGGACAAGTAATTGTTAATATTCAGCTCGTTATACTAAGTTACAGTTTGATGATGTTTGTTATGTGTGCCTTGTTGTGAATAAATTTGTGACTGTGAATGATTGTTTGGATGTGTACTGTGTCGCTGTTATCGCTTTTTGGTGTGGAAACCGGGTGGACTTAAGATATGATTAAAATTGTTCTGACGAATTGAGAGAGTCTACTCGGGATCGGCTATGAGAACCTAGATGACTATGGGTAATAAAAACGGAATCACCTAGACAGTTAGATAATCACAATTAGGTGTTGGTACGGCCAGATGGTAGTCCACTTGTGTATTGAGTTATGACTTGATTTATAATAGGGAGGACTGCGGGACTCCCGACCGAGGACTACGGGACTCGGTTTTTGAGATATTGTGATTTGAGATATTTTGGTTTTACGGGGAGTACCCTGGGGTTAGCTAACCTGGCTACCAGGCACGGCCAACATTTAAATTGTGATAGGGGCCCTGATAATAAAAATTGGATTAGTTTAACAGGTTAGACCTTAGGAAGATAACCAGGGAAATCGTAGAATCAAGTTAAGGTTTTGCCTTGTGATATTTTGTTTGTTTCTGGTAACTTGGCTATGATGGATGCTTGTATATTAATTATTGCTTGTGGATTTTACCCGGTGAGCACTTCGGACTCACCCCTCGCCTACGTGACTCGGTCGCGTAGATTGATTTGTTTTAGTACAGGAACGTGCCAGGCAAGCTGCGGCGTACCCTCTGCCAGACCCGGATCCATACTCCGCTGCATCTTTTCATTGTGGTGTGCTGTTCTTATTTACAAGTCTTCCGCTGCTGCTGTGTGTTTCTTGTTTTGTTGGTTGCCGTTGAGACCGCTTTGTGTAATAAATCCCGTGCACGGGAGATGTGTGTCTGGTTTGTTATATTAAGCTATGCTTGGGTTTGTCTTTATTGTATGACTTGGATATTGTTATTCCAGTATTAATAAGATGGCCACGTGTTTACTGTGAATAGCGGTAAATTCGGGTCAGGTTGTTTCATATAGGTATAAGTATAGTATTATTTTAGACACTGGAAATAAATGGTGAATAATGATGATAATGGAGAAATAACCCGGGGAAGTAACTGAGGCCAGTCAGTATTTATTTTCGTAATACAGTAGCAGCATGACATTGCATATCACTTATGTGTGCATATTATTTGTTTGATATAGGAGTTGATAACGAGCAGATACCTGAGGAACCGGACTTGGAGTCTGTGGGGCATTTCCAGACTTGATAATCGGCTAAGGTGAGGATGGATAACCTTGGATATGTGCCTGTAATACTGTGTTTGATTTTTGTTGTTTGATTGAACTGTTGAACCGATTGTTGGCTGATATATGATTGCTATGGAATTTGTTGATGATTATAGTTACTATTTATCTGCTGTGGATTTTGGCCATGATGTTGCTGGAATGTGCTGTTGGTTTGTGATATTGTGAGTAACCATTGTGCTGTTAATTGTGTGAATATTGTGATATGAAATTGTTGGCTGGTTGAGCTTGAGAAATAATCTGTGATGACTAAAAGTTGAATAATTGATGATAGAGTAATGGAATTGGAATGGAATTTGAGATGATGATAATTGTCACTTGGAAAGTAGTGGTACGACTAGATGGTTAGAGACTAGTTCTGTGGTGTCATGACCGGATTGTTGGTATTGGGATGTTGATCTCGGATTTGTGATATTGGGATGTTGATCCCGGATTGTTGGTATTGGGATGTTGATCCCGGATTTGTGATATTGGGATGTTGATCCCGGACTTGTGATATTGGGATGTTGATCCCGGATTGTGGTTGGGCCTAGTATCCAGAATTAGTTAATAATCAGGTACGACCCTAGCTTGTCCAGTGACGGGCCCGGAAGATAAAATTAGTAATAAAAATAATTAAGCATTCTTTTGGTCTTGGCATAGTTGTTATGGTAGTTTTCTTGTGTTGTGATTGTTTGTGCTTACTGTTGAGATTGTTGTGTTTACTTTGAAAGTATTACGGTTGAATATATATCTCTGTTTATCCTTCGTCGGTGAGCACTTCGGACTCACCCCTCGCCTGCGGGGTTTCATCCCGTAGGTTTGATTGCTTCGTAGTTCAGGTACGATGTACGTTGGCTGCTGCTTTCTTCTCCACCTGACTCTGGATCCATACCCCGCTGCATGTGCATAGAGTCTTCCGCAGCTGTTCTGTTGCATATGTTGTTGTATTATAATTCCGCTGCTGTTGCTTGCTCTTTTCTCTGTTACTGATGTATAATGTGAGCTGTGAATGCTGAATAATGGTCCCCGAGCATGGGTGACATATGTATATACGGATTGCTGTTGCAAGTTACTTGTGAGTTGTATTGTAATCCCTATCAATAAGAACAGTTCTGGCACGTGCTTACTGTGTATGGTAAGTACGGGTCGGGGCGTTTCATACTAAATCAGAATATTTCATAAAATATTATATTTTTCCAAAATAATAAACAACATAATTTTTCTAGAAATTATATCATATATATGTATTTTTCCCAAAATTATTTCAATAGAATATATCACTTGCCAAAATATAATTACCAAATATTATTATCTTTAGAAAACTATATTTCCAGAAAAATTAATCATACAAAATTATTTTCTGAAAATAAATACGAATTAATAAATATACATATATATATTTTCCAAAGGTAAAATACTTTTCCAAACAATTGTAAATCAACATAATTATATATATTTCAGAAATATACCTATATATATTTTCCAAGAATAATAACATATACGTATTATATTCCAGAGAAATAATAACGTATAATTATAATGTAACAGCCCGGGTAAAAATTTTGGATTTTTACCGGACTGTAAAAGTCTATTTACCGTGATTTACTGTTGAATTAATCTTGGGTAATTAATTCAAGGTAAATCGGGAGTCGTTTTTCGAATCCGAGAGTTTTCCCGCGCTCGTGATTTTTCCGCGGATTTTTCGAACCTAAGTTGGTATTTTTCGGGTTTCGGAATTT